>MNCL01000306.1:0-82640 GCA_001932985.1 Proctacanthus coquilletti
AGTCTGAGTTGCATCGCAGTCGGAACATTTTCAACTTCAAAAGAAAAAGCAAATGATTTTTAAACAAATTCGGTTTTTTTACAAAACTTGCAATTACATCGTGCATGTTCGTTATTAATTGATCTCTGCCTTCAAGTGTAATATTAAGATAATTCAGATGATCTGTAATATCTTTTAAAAATGGTAGGTTTTTTACCCGAAATGGCTCTTGTAACATATTGTTCTGTTTTTCATTTTATTGCAGAGTATTGTGTCTCTCGTCAATCTTCGCTGATGACACGGTCATCTTCAGCTTGCGTAAGGACTCCACACGCATACTTGGAAATTTATAAAGCGAACTTGATATGTACTTTCCACAATTGGAAGATAAAAATCAACCCCGAAAAAACGCAAGCCATGCTTTTCACGCGCAAAGGAAACCCACGGTATCACCTAAACTCCAAGCTTAACCTTAATGGCTCGGATATTGCCTGAACTGAGAATGTAAAATATCTAGGGATCACTGTTGATAAGGCTCTCACCTACTCAAAACACATAACAATAGTTCTTAGCAAAATAAACTTACTGTTTAAAATTATGTACCCATTCATCAACAGAAGATCAACACTCAGCCTGAACAATAAGCTCGTACTTAAAGTCGTATTTATTTTTGCTCTATGGAGGGTGCGTACGGTTTCAATGTGCACGTACGTACATAAAATAAATGCAAATTTAACAAAATAAAATATTTAAGATGATACTGAACATACCATGACACTTCTCCACTTCCGAACTTCATGGTAGAGTTAATGTTGACCTAATAACTAACAAGCTAAATATCATGGCTACCAAGTATTTCAATAGGTGTGCTTATTCAGATACTTCCTTAATCGGGCAATTAAACAGCCTTAGAATAATTATAGTGTATAGGATAGGATGGCTGCATCGTATCCTTATTATAATATCATTACAAGAAGGACAAAATGAATCCAACAAAAATTCAATTAGAATTTGTGAAAAGAGCTACGATCATTGTTACAACATTCGCCCTTATCAAATATTTAAAGGGATTAGAACTGAAAGGGTATAAGTGAAACTTTTTTATAACTGAAATATTTACGCTTAAAATAAATATTTCATTGAAAACTCCTTGTCATCACTACTTTGTCAAATTGTTGGGCGATGGTTTCACTTTTATATTGTTAAAATGGTAATTGCTGGAATTGCACGGTTCTGGAGAAAATTGCAATTTTCTTGTATTTATACCTTTTTCGCACTAAAAATGTGAAAGCTCAGGTGGTTGTAATAATGCCCTATCTAGGCTTTTAAGAGCGTGAGATTCATCTTGAACTTCAGCTGATTTCGGTCCTAATTTTTGAAAAAAAATAAATCGACACTTTTGATACTTTTATTTATTTATGTTATTTTTTAGTTTTTAAATTATTTTGAAGAATACTTTTTCTACAATCGCATTACTTTAAGTACTCAAAACCAGCTTCAGCTCAAGAATTTTGATTTTGTCACTTATACCCTTTTAGTTCTAATCTCTTCATTTGATGAAATTCCAGATGCAGTTTATACAGCTCTTATTAATTTCTTAACAATATACAATATTATTTGAGGTTATTAAAAAACGGTACACTTTACATACCACAGCATTATTAAAAATCAATGAGAACTTCTTCGTCGAAACTTCCTTGTGCGAGAATTTCGATGGCAACGAATTTTTACTGTTTGTGATGGTAACAAAGTCCATACAAGGCTTCCACATACTTTTGCTTGTATTACCTTGGAAAATTATGAAGCAATTTCTGTTTCGCGAACAGATGTATGTGTAGCAATAAATGCGTACATATAATAATTTGTATATAGCTCATCCAATAAATAGCAAAGAATTGGAATCAGCTGTTGTTAGATCTGCATTGCTAATGCACTTATAATATTTTGTAATAACAATACTTTAAAAAAATGAATCTTTAAATATCTTCATTTATATACACGCTTTATATTTTACAATTTTTATATATACTTCTATATTTCTTGGAACTTATATATAACAAGTTCGTTAATTCAGATCTAAACCTCTACGTCATAAGTATGTAAATTGTTACTAAGACTTGGAGGCTTAAACAGGTGTTAAGAGAGTTGCTTAAACTCCAAAATGAACCTCGTAGTGATGGCCTCAAATCTTGTAGGGCTAAACCTTAGTTTTATTCCAGTCGGCAAACTGGTAGACCAAAGGAGTAGAGGTTTACGAAGCTTAACGCGAAATCATTTTGTCTCCCCGGGTATATTTTGTTAGAAAGAAAGTTTAAACTATAAAGTATTATATTTTAAACGTTTCATTCTACAAGATTAAATTTATTTATTTTTTTTTACTGAAGTCACATATCACGAACAGGTATAAATATTTTCCGATTAATGCCAGTATGTATTAAGGGGTTACATACCCTTGAAATTTTCAAAAATCGATTTTTTATGGGTTTTATTATCTATACTTTTAAAAATATTTTAGAAAAAAATTGAAAATTTCACTCCCTTACGAAATCATGGAACGAAATGCAATCAGTCACATTTCAATACTTTTTAATTTAATTTTTTCCTAAATTTTTGTGATCAATTTGTCATGTTTTGTTCAAGAATTTTTTATAAACAATTAAATATGAAATTTATTGCCGAAAATCACACACTCACACTTTGCGATACCGTAATAAATTTCTATTTTTGTGACAGTCCGTAACTACATCGTTACTTTATAAGATTAGTTTTAATTTTTGCAGATCCGATCATTTTTGCAGCAGCTTTGATGCAGACAAGGAATCACCATTTATTTCATCGGGAATCTGATTGAGTGCATAAAACATGGATTATATGTTGAAAAAAATGTATATTATTTTTTTATTATTAATTCACCCATATTTTGGTACGTGCAGGGGTATGCAACCCCTTAAATAACTTACTAAAACGTATTACAATTTTAAATATAATTTGAAATACACTAGAACCTGCTTAAAACGATGTTGAAGGGGTCGCGCGACTGAAAGGTTTTAAAAGAAGAACACCAGAGTAACTTTATTTTTTCACACCTGACAATGAACTGCTTGATGCATAAAATTTGAATATATTTATAAGACGTTATGGATTACTGTTCTTACGGCATGAACAGTGCATTTGATTCTATGAGTAGCTTTGTGGGAAAGGTTCATGGGACTGGTTTGGACAAGTGGCCATCCATGTTAGGGCAATGATTGAAATGAATGGGAAAGTGTCGGGTATTATTCTGGGTGGTACAGGTGGGATGTTGATCATTAAGTGAGATGTCAATTATTAACCCGCGAAAATAACTGCTTACGCGGAAAAACGTATTAGGCGGCAAGATAGAAACTAATACAAAATACAATATTAAATTAGGTAAGCATGTTGTACATATGAACTGTTTGAAATTATTAGGTACGTGCTTTAGTACACGCTGACGTCATATTGTAGTTTTATTCTTTAATTTACCGTAAATTAACAAATTAATTACAACGGCATTCTAAGCAGAGATTTCGCCTAAGCCAATTTTCCATCAATGCGATCTTGCAAAGCAACATATGTAAGCAAATTGCTGTCAAAATTGTAAACAAACCGCCACATGGAAGATAAACATGCTGTCACCTTTTAACGTACCCCAATTTTAGGAGAAGAGCTTTTGTTCAGTGCACCTTTCTTTTTCGCGCATCGTTCATTTTTACTTACAGTTTTTACGCCGCCCATGAATAAAATTCTTACTCACACTGATTTAATTTTTATAACGGTAAATTTTCCTCCTTAAGGAATGTGGCTACTTCATATTATTCATACTTCGCTTACACTCAGTCGTTAGCCGATACCTCGTGAGACAACACGTGGGTTGCGGCGGCGGTGGCGTATGACGCGGGAAGACGAATTGTATCAAGCGTAAAAAAATGTATGAGAATAAACCTTCAATTGCAGGGACCATCATAAAAGCGCGTAAAAAATACGAAAAATCGTATCAATCGTGATCGCCTTAAACGGATTCTACTGTATGTACAATTAAAATACAAGTAGCGTTTAAATGTTATTAAATGTTTAATTAGTCAAAAAGCACGAGATTTTAAACTACTTGCCACATAAGACATAACACAGATAACATGAGCCTTAATATCTAATGGCATCACACATAGGGAAATGGTCGAATGGAATCTAACAAAAGTTAACAATTAAAGTACACTTTTGGCAGATGAAGTCGAGGGCATCGGCATCGTTATGTAACAATAACCCAAATGAAGGCCTATTTTCAATAGCTAAGAGCTTTGAAACGTTTTGTTACCCAATTGGACCGCAAAACCATGACATGAAATGGCTGATTTTCCTCTACTGTACCACCGTTTGCATCTTTAAAGGTTGTCGGCGTACATATCAGAAAAGAACTTTTTCATATAACTCAGATTGTCTGTTTGTGAGGGGTTTTCGTAGATATCGTTGAATTTACACTTATGGCTAAACGGCCTGGTAAACACCGCGTTTAGAAGCTATCTATGAGTACAATGAAACTTCATGACAATATGACAAAATTGTTAATTTATTTTACCAGGTTGCTAGTTAAATAGAAATAAATACAGCCCCTAGATTAGAAACAGTAAAATATACCAAAATCGAAAAAATAGAAAATCGCTATTTCAAAACCATGATATTAAGTTAAACTTATTTTCATCGACCTACCTCGCACACTGTGATGTACATACATACGTATATTTTTATTCTGCTGTATTTGCCATTGAATTCAGAAGATTTTCTAATTTCTTTACTTTTTCTTTAATAAATACTGCCAGTAGCAGTGTATTTTGAAGTAAAGCTTCTTGCTTTTTGAGATTTTGCTTTGGAGTAATACAAAATTTAACAATATTTGTACTGAACTAAATTTTGTAGAGCTACTTCAGTTTCGAAAATATTAGGAAGTATATTTAATGTTATAACATATTTTGGCAATTTACATTTCATTATTATTTGTTATAGTCTAAACTTCAAGAAGCCCTGTATAGTTCACATTCCTTTATTTATAATTTAACGCAATATTACGTGACACATATCGAGTTTTGGTTGTCATGTCACGCCTCACGAACCATATATCAAATACATCAGCTTTCTTACTATGACATTAAGCTGCACATTAACGGAAACGCTGTTTCGAGTAGTTTTCATGCGGTACGAGTACAAACAAACAAGCAAAAATTTCAAAAGTGGTAAAATTCGTCTGTAAAACTATAAATACCTGAATACATTTTTTTGAAAATATCTTAATGGACAGACTACTCCACATTTATTGTATATACAGATGTAGATGGTGATTTCTTTCCAATAAAGTCACAAAAACTTACTTTTAACAGTTTATAAATATATATTGAATTAGTACTAACAGCTTAACTGCATTGTTAGTAAAAATTGTCTGTCATAAGTACACATGCAAAATTTTAATTTCTCATGAAATAAAAGTGCAAAAGACATAAAACATAGAAGCCACAAATTTGAAAAACAGTTGGGAGTCTCAATAAAATTATTTATTGAAACTAGCCTAAATACATTATTGTTTTACTTAGCGGGTATATTTAATAACTTAAAATAAAATAAAAGTACGAAGAAATACAAAAGAATTCTTTTTAAGTTTTAAGTTTAGCACCTCATTTTTTTCTATTTCTATTTTTCTTAATTTGGGTCCATTCCCTCAAATCTTCGCCGCAAGTCTGACAAACTTTATGTGGATCCTATACCTTATATAAGAAATATGGCGCTGTTGACTTAATACATATGCAGCGAAACAAATCAACTATATTTTTAGAAGCCGATGTTTTTATGTATGTAAATTGAAGAAGTTATATATTTATGATAAGTTAAAAAGATAGTTGGAAATTTAATGCAAAATTATCGACTGCAGTTATTTTTTCTTTACTTTTTAGCTATTCATAAGAGAATAACTTAAGTACCAGTCATTTAATTTAGAATTAACGGCTATATAGAATCCAGTTGTAATAGAAGTCAGCGGGGTATCATCATAGTCGTAATCATTAACTCAGATTAAGTAATAACATATAAGTAATTAAAGTCGTTTTTCATGCCTTGGGAATTTTAGCATTAGCCAGTAAATCTCGATGCATTAACTAATATATACTCATGTATGTACTTATACGTCCATTAGGAAAGGTACTTCAGATATTAAGCTAGGAAGTTCGTCTTAGCATCTCAGCAAACAGAAAATATTTTAACAATCGAATAATATGGCTTGATTTTGGTTCCTTGTGTACGTGATTCGGGTTATTGTCAATACGCATTTGAAATTCTTATTTATCCATCTAGATCGGTTATTTGATATGCTATGCTTTAAAAGCTTTCTGCTGCTGCTATAGTCGATTTCAGTTCAAACCGAAAGTGGGGACTTTTCTAGCACTTCTACTCTTTTAGAAATAACACACTTAAGTCAGAATGTAACACTTAATCCCCTGTCAAGCTTTCATGATAATCTTCCCCATCAGGGGAAATTGTGTGCTCAATTCCAAACTTTGGCGATCTCTCCCGGGGAGTCGGTATCGATCTTGATGGTAGCTTCAGTCATGTGAGTACTGCTAAATAGTGTAGGTCGAGCGTAGTGCGCACTAGATTTTCTCCTAAATATATCAGGTTTACTGAACTACCTCCAACTAGCTGAGGTGGCGGACTTCTTACGCTTACTGCTGTGTATTTGAATAGAACATTTAGAAAAATGTTCAAGAAATTGCTAGTTTAACAACCTTTGAGTGAAGTGGGAACAAAACCAAATTCGATCAGCCGCAGTTTTTCTGTGAATCTCGGTGATATAATTTCTTCGGCGAAAGAGCACGACGCATGAATGAATATGCCGCGCGGCTTTTGCATTTAAAAAACTTGACCTTGAAAATTATCGATCGCAGAAGAAGAGTGAGAAAACTGTGCTAACCTCAGATTCGATCGTGCCTTGACCTTCTGCGACGTCGCGTAATACGATTTTAGTGCCAAAGTTCACAAGAATTCCACAACTGGTCGCCTCGCGTCTTGTAGCTTTGCCTCAGGCGAGTGTGCGTCCTCCCCACCTTTGGCTTGTGTGCGCAGTATCTTGACGCCTTCAGTCGTCGTTGTGTAGCGGTGGACTCTCCGCACCCGCTCGTCCATTGCTTTTCCCATTTTGCGATATATTTTGAGAGCTTGCAAAATCTGCTGGCGACTGATTGTCTTTCTAAGCTTAATCGAATGAAATTGAAATTGACGAGACTTTAATTGGTCGACGAACTCCCAACGTGCTACGTTTAAGCCGTCAGTGCAGCGTGATATTTTTGGCGGCATTTAATCTCTCCGCGCTGTACACTTTCTGTGGTAACAATTATGCGATTGCGTCCGAGAGTTAAGTGATGTGCTAATTTGCAGCTCCGCAATTCCACCGTTATGTAACCCAGCAGCCGGACTATAGGCCACAATTCTTCTTCTGTCTGTCCACAATCGCCATCAGAACAACGCAACTGGAGTGCATTTCATTTTCGGGAAATAAAACCAGCGACTCCACCAAATACATCGAATCCAATCAATTTCATTAGCCGTCGTTGTGCCACAGGCAGCCGTCCCCAGGCTGCGACCGGGTTCTGCTGATTCTGGAATTCCTTCTACTGCTGCTGCTGTTGGCGATAGCTCTCATTAAATTGAATTTTCGGCCTGCTTAATTGATTTTGCCGGCAACGCTCTTCTTGGCCCTTTGTAGACCTTTTTTAGTTCGCGCAGAGCAACAAACATGAGCAGCGGTGAACGAAAATGTTTATTGATTTGTATTTTGGCTAGCATCCTGTGCGGAGGATTTGTAACCTCTCGTAAGTACATTAATATTTCCCTCCTTATTTGATATATTCAAAGCACAACATCTTGTTCTTTTCGGCAAAAATCTCGCAAGACTTTTGGTGTTGTTTATTGCAAAATAAAAAATTTAATTTTCAATGCAAATCAACAACATGTTATTGCTAATTTTGCTACTATTGTTGCTCAAAAATGAAAAAATAACAAACGAAATGAAAAGGAAAATTCTGCCTTTAAATAAAAGTAGAAACAACTGGAAGTATATAGCAACGTGCATACATGCGTGAGAATTAATACAGCTAAACGGGTTAAGAGGAAGTAGTACTTTATATTTTGGGGGTGTATCATCAACATTTATATGTTACATATAGTTAATATTAGTATTAACTATATTGGTAGTAATGTATACATAAATAAATAAATAATAAATCAAACCTCATTTTTTTCGGCTTCGCATTATTAAAAGCGCACATTATTATTTACTTTTGTTAATGTTAGAATAGGTATATTTTTTCGCTTTTTCATAAAAAGAAAATGTGTGCTTCGGCAATAGTGAACTCTGCCTAACGCTCTAACATAACATATCTAAAAAACACCTCATGAATAGATGCAGACATTTTATACAACATTTATTTTTACTGTATTCTCTTTTTCGATTTTTTCCTAAAATTCTTTAAAGACTTACTGTCGACGATTTTAAATACACAAACTGGAAAAGCTGGGAATTATATACCACTAAATAAATGTTTATAAAAATTACTAGAATTACTGTAATTAAACACTTAATATTAAAATTATAACCACATATTTCTTCCGGTTCTAATGTACGGGATATGAAATCCGAACATGAATTACGCGTACGCAATGACAGATCTCCCTAAAAAAATATAAAAGTAAATGAAAAAGGAGTGAATATTTCTTTTAATTGTACACTTATCTAAGAATTCAATGAAATAAAGTTTTTGTTTTCATTTCACAAGTATTCTTATTTCAATTTTTGTTCGGATTTCATTCCCCGTACGTTATGGAATATTGCCATAATGGAATTGCACTGTAGTATTCTTTTAGGAAATAATGTAAGGTATATTATGCATATGGAGAAGAATTTTTTCACTTTTCTTTCATAATACCTCAATTTGCTTGTCAAATCGATTAACTCCTCAAATCAGTTTATGGAGAAATTTGAGAGAATTATATAAAGAACTCCTGAAACATTCCCTTTAAGTACATATTTAAAACGAGTTATAAAACATATTGTGATGCATGTGGCTCTGGGATTCTACATTATCATTGTGATTTAAAAGTGCAAAGCCTGTCATTTAAGAAAATTATATCTGGATTGTTAACTTTTACTATTTTTCCTTTTCCTTTTTAACTTCTTTCCCCTGAGGGATATTTCGTGTCATGTGTTAGATCATACATTATGACTCATGTGGCGTTATGTTAGTGTGCCATGCTACGCGTTATGACTGATTTTCGGTTATGTGTCATTACCTCGTACGAGCGTTTTAAATGCTGAGGCAAACAAATTCTTTTTTACATTGATAGAACACATCATTAAAAATCTTGATCACACACGTCTAACATTATTACTAGTTCTTTATTTTAGTTTACTTTTAATAATCTTAATAGTTGACGTAACAACTATAAGAAATTTAAGAGAAAACGTTCAAATATTTAAAAGTGAAACTTATTTGAATAAACGTTATGTATTCTGTAAATGCCTCAAAATTCAAATACATTAAGTAAAAATCTAATTATAAGTAAAATGCGTATAATTGAATATCTTTAGTAGCATGACAACATTGCAAAGGCGGAGATGATTTCGTTTTCCACTGACTGGGTACATTTTCTGATAGCGCTGTAGTATCAAATCTTAAATCATTTCGAAAAGAAGAAACGTAAACCTCAATTCCAACTCCATTTCAGTGTCGCTGAGAGTTGCAATAAAACATCGAACCAGTATCATAAGAGAATTATTGGTAATGATTTTCATAGCTGCAGTAAACACATTTTCACTGCAGCAATTGAAGAATTAAAGGGCACCAAAAACAATTTGGTCGCATATTTATATCCTCTTGCTATTTTTCATAAGAAAAAGCAATCTCCAGTTTTTACCTTTTTTATCGCTATTTGTTTGAGGGCGTTTATCGCATATTTGTTGGTAAATAATGAACATGAAAGTCGGGTAAGCTAAGAGCAAAAAAGCCGAATTTTCAGTAATTCTCTCTCTCTAAGTATTTGTTTTCACATGAAATGTGGTTATCTTGTACATGTATAGGATACCCAGATACTGGGAAGAGTTTGGATGCAGGCAGGGTGACATTTTTGGTTTCCGCGATCTAGCTGTTTATCTGTTTGGAAGCCTAGCATTTATGGTTTTTTGCAAAATTCTTATAGAAGTTACAAATTAACAGAAAACAGTTGCCCTTCATATTCAACAAGTATAACATGAAAATATCTTTACTCCTGAACTCTACTGCAATTCTATTGCTAGGAATGAATTCGTAAATGCTAAGTTAATATAATTTAAAGAATTATCTGTCGTCCATGACTCTTAGATTCAAAAATACTTTAGGATAGAGACATCCTTTTAATTCATAAAAAATATTTAAATCTCCCTATTATTTTGAGAAAAGATTACTCCAAATTTCATTCTTCTTGAATATCCCCGTTATGGCCGTGATTCGTTTGATGGTCCACAGGGAAGACGAATTGCTTTGTTCGTAACAGAATAAAAGAGGAAAAGTTGAATTGAAATGTAAACGTCATACTGAGGGCGAAGGTATAAGAAGTTCACAAGTGAAAACACTGAGCCTCCTATAATCCCTTTTAGGGACCAAAAACACCGCAAACATAATGTCAGGAAAGATTCTCCAATTATTCCTTGTCCTTGGTTGTAATGCCTGGGTATTTGCGGTGTCCTTGGAGCTAAACCCTCCAAACGCTTGCCTTAATCTTGATTTAACTGGTTACACAAAACAAAAATTGCACGCCCTAAATCGAATTCTTGCTCTACCCTAAGATACTGCCCAGAATATTTTTCATCTTCTACAAAAAAATAACCGGCAAAATTTCAGCATGGAGGAAATCGGTTTTGCAGCAGGATGTTTGCGTAAAAGAACGGAGTATTTCCATATCTAAAGCCGCCCAGCGCAGCACGGGCTTCCATGGAGTCTTGTGGAGCCTCTAATATCTTGGAGTTTCATATCAGTCACAAGGCCAAGCCCATCAGGTGTGGGGAGAACGCGGCACAGTGAAAACGTGCCATGAATGCTAAACTTTTTCTGAATTTTATTGAATTTTACCCTACGAGGACACATTCCGGCTTTAATTTTGCATACTGTGTTCGAGTAAAGCAGAACTGAATTTAATAAAATGATTGCAAGCTAAGTGTAAGGACAATTGTGATAACTTTATTTTAGAAGATTTAATTAATAGCCGTCAGCTGACTTCAGGCACCGTTTGTATAAACCTAATTGTGTCATTCACACATTACATTTAGCCTGTTAATTTCGTTTATGAAGATTATGTATACGCAAACTGCAAGTGCATGTTGAAATAAGGTGACACTGATTCCACTTCAGCAGGAATCTTGGAGGATCTGTTGCATACATATCACCCTTACTTTATCGTTGTCGCCATAAATCGCGCAAACCCCTTCTACGTAACTCTTACACTTACAAAAACTTGCAAGCTTTTGAGACTGTCGCAATAGGATTGCAAGGAATTTCATTATTAGATTTTCATTCCTCGGAGGATACCTACTATCGGAAGATTCACATGTCATCTAATAAATTACTGCTGCAGGTACCGTCTCGACAGCAATGACTTCCAGCTTTTACTAGTTCCAGAGCAACATAGGACCTAGAGCGGAGGTGGAATACTCAGTTTATCAGGATCTTTTATACTATGGCGTCCTTGCTTAATCTGCTTTTATTAAAAGTGGAATTAAATTGTTTCAGAATGACTGTGCTTCTTAAAGAGTTTAATTTAATCGGTTTTTTCTACAGATCTAGCAGCCAGAGCCAACAATAACTTAACTTGGACTGTAGTTAGTAGGAATAGTCCATAAAAAATATCAGCAAGTTCAGATCTGATGAGACATTTATAATCCTTCATTGTAGACTTACTAGGGTTGGAAAAGTAAAAGGATTGATAATGTCGCTAACGAACAGCACATAAATTATTATTGTTAAATGATTTATTTGTGGGCCTTTTATTGCATACATGCAAAAATGGCAAAGCAGATTAGGCGAAAACGGTACGGTCGTACTAAAATCACCTCCTCGAGTTATGAAAACTCGTAACAGAAAGCTTTAGATACAGCATAAAATGTATAACAAATGTATAACATGAAATGTTTGTGAAAGTCTACGCTCTAATGAACAACTATTCAACATTTCATGGCAAAACTTACTTCCACAAAATCACTAATATGCATAGGAGCGTCTGCGGCGAACGCTGGAATATGCATTCAAGTGACGGATTAGCGTGAGGCTCTACACAGAATTGCACGAAATTGTACCGAAACAGCTCTCCAAGCGGGGAAAGCAATTCTTAAAAGTGGATGCGATCGAGGGTAGCAGATTTGATCTTTGCGATGGAGCTTCTTTAGATTTCATTCTTCTTATATCATTTAAAATTTTCAGAGTGTGGCAAAAGCTCACCCATCCCAGATTTACGAATCCCGTCAATTTGGCGCGTTTGGATTTAACGAATAAAAATACAGAATCTAGTACTTCGAGAAGTTTTGTATGGCTTTAATTAATGCAAAAATATAAATAAAAAATTCAAACTCATATCTTCCTCAAACCCCTAATTGCGAATTTATTTATAGGTATAATGCTATTTCTCTGGATACCTGCCAAATTGACAACTTAACTAACTTCATAATTAATCGTAATAAATTCGCTTGCTACAAAAAGTATATACTAAGTAAAAATCCAACATACGATGTACATGTATACATGACACATCTAAGAAAATATATTTGAGTTGCAATTGCAGCGTAGATGATTTTTAATAAAATTTCCAGCTAGTGTGCGTCGATGACTTCAATATAAATATCTGCTAAAATGAGAAAAGAGCCCATCAAAAGCAATCATTTATAAATGAAATCGAAGTTAAAACTCTTCAAATAAATTTACATATATATGTTTATGTTTTAGCCAACATTTTCCGAAAATTTTCAATTAAGGCATTATTCAACTATCATTTCGTTGCAAGTAGGCCGCAAAGTGAATCTTATCGCTTCAGATTTTGTCTAAAATGGATCATAACGAGTAGTCTACAGATAGGGGGAAAAACACTCGATCGATTTTTTAAAACAGGAGAATTCTTTATTTAAACAATAGATCTTAATGACGTTCAATATATTGACCCTTATCATAGTAAATTGTACGACATTATAGAATCCAGAATCCAGAATCCAGAATACCAGAATCGTAAAGCGTTGTCGTCCACCGATTAAGGCATCTTTTTAATACTTTTTAGACTTATAATTGTTGCGACCTTATTTCCTTTATTTGGGATTTAAAATAACCCCATACAAAGTAATCGCAGGATGCTGCATCTGGACTTGAAGGCATCCATTGGCGAGGTGTAAAGTAGCGGATATCGTTGCGTTTCAGCCATGAAAGAGTTATTTTGTTGTATGACTGGCAGCGGAGTCTTGATGAAATGTTTAAGGATGTGCTTCTTGGCATCATGTTTTGCACCGGGATTGGTAGTAATTCCATAATGACACACCCCCGCGGATGAGCGACACGCCTGAGTGCAGCGACGTCTTCCCTTGTTTTATCTCGACGGAAATATTAAATGCTTCTGAACCGTTTGTATTAGATAAATAAAACTAAGCCTCATCACTCGTAATCACTTCTTTTTCCACCGATCCCATTGTTTTTAGCTCGTCTTTGTTTTTGCCACAGCAAATTACTTTATACTAATCTTATAGCGAGCAGCTAAGACAATTAAAGTCGGCGGATTTTCTTGCATTGGCTCGGAAAGTACACTTCTTTGTTGGCATTTACTTAAAGTGGAATTTTATTTTCTTCTCTTCTTTTTCTCGTCCTTATGTCCTTTTTTCACACTATTTCGGATCTTCGACATCGTACTTGAAACGCTTCCACCAATTTTTTGGTGTTCTATTTTTATCATTTTTATCACGCCAATAATTTAACTCTACAACTCCTAAAATTCGTCCTTTCACAATATCACTAACTGGTGAAGTCATTGTTTTGTTTCAGAACCTCTTAAACTCACAGAACAAAACTGATCGACGGGTGGCTAACGCAGTATATAACAAGGGATATTAAGACCGCTGTTATCAGACTGATAAATGTAAAATTCTGAAGACTGTTTTTCCCCTGCTTGTATTAGCTTTAGATTCAGTGAACTTAAAGGCCAAACATCTTCAAAACTTGATACATGTGCACAGGTCTGGCCATAACTTACTAATTAAAGAACTTACAAGGTAAAACTTAAAACTAGAAATTTCGTTTTACTGTTTCTTATTTATTCATTTTATTTTGCAATTTTTTGTAATGCACATTTATATTCCCTTGTATTATTCATTTAACTTTTCCCTAATCCATGATCACAGTGACTTTTTTTTATGGAATTACCATCAAGTTATCACCCAACTTATTAAATTAATTAACAGCTGTAATACATGTAGACCTTTTATAAATAGTTTTGGTGATTTTTGGTAAAATGAAAGACTTGTTTCTCGTTTTACTGTTAGAATTAAAATAATCTGACTTCAGCTTTTCAAAGTGGTAAACTAAGTATTCAACAATAAATACTTCAATGACTTTAAGAATTTTACTTGAATTTTTTTCTTAAAGAATTTAACCACTCTATTTTGTGCTTTTTGCATCTAATTTAAGACATTATTTTTTCTGGTAATACTTTATGATCTGCAGTACCAAAAGCTTTCTGAAGATCCAAAAATGTTGCAAGAACTTTGCAGCTTAAATTTATATTTTTGAAAATATATTCAATAATGTTAACAAAAACTTCTTTACTCTCTTTATCTTTTACGAAACCAAATTGTTGGTCTAAAATAACATTATTTTTTACATAAAATTTGAATAGTCTTTTGAAAATGATTTTTAAAGATTTGTTGCAAAATTAGATATTGGTGAAATAGGTCTATGATTAGTTGCAAGTGTGTTATCTCCATCTATATAAATTGTCACAATGTCAGCAGATTTTAAACAACCTGCCCAAACTGCTTTAGTAATGGACTGGTTAAAAACGTGTTTTAGAGGTTTTGATATTAGAGTAGAAATTGCTTTTAAAATCTCACTAAGTCTTCCTGTCTTACTTCTAAGAAAAATTTTTTAAATTCATTAGCTAATTTATCAACGTTATCTATTTTTATGTTATTATACCATATAATAAAATTTTGAGGTTTTACTTTTGGTTGTTAGTTTAGATTTGTAAACTCTAAGCTCATACTTTCCTAATATACTTACTTTTTTTCCACTTTTTATGCAATAATTTCGTATTTATAGACTTTAGAATTGCAGGTGTTTTCTATCTCGTTTCTTACCTCTATTTTTCTCTTTAACAGTAGATAGTCATAAATACGTTAAATTTATTAATTAACAATACAACAACTATATTTGGACACTTAAATGATAATATATTATTCCAACCATTATTAGTGCGTAATTCAATTGGATTTTATAATTAATACAACAATTAATAAGCAAAAAATCGGATAGTGATCAATAAGCAGATTTTCAATTTTATATTTATATAGTTTGTGGAAAAATATTGTCAAAGCAAGAAGCGTTTTTTATTCTATTTTCGTTTAAATTAGGTCTCTATAATTAGATTGTCTCTAACAAATGTAAATTACCCTCCATCTGCAGCGTTCACTTTACTGTGGTTATAATTAATTGTGTAGTCTTCAATTTCAAAAAGATTTTCAGCGCCAAATTCCAGGTGTTATTATTTGCGGTTTTCTCAGTCTGTTAACAAAGACTTCAAGATGTGCATTAAACACACACAATGACTTTATTCGTATATTTCTCAGCACTGTGGTTAAAACCACAACACCTTTTGCACATGTTAAAGTCGGGATCATTGCTCACTCTGCACCTTCTTCATCCAATAAATAACTTTTTCTTTAGCATGATTTCCTTACATGCTCTTTTATTCACAGCTACTATCGTAATTTTGCTGCCATTGTTAGGTTTTGAGTATGTGTGTACAATCGTAAATTCAATACCTGCATCGTCGGGCTCGTTTCTTTTATTTATTTGTCCTTTTTTATTTCAGAATTGTCAATCATAGAATCCGTACCAAAAGTTCTAATTCGTGATTTTCTAAAAACGGCAATATCAGCTGTAACTTTTTCGCCTGTGGAACCTTTTTTAGTTTTGTTTGTTTTTGCGGCATTCGAATAAGATTTTTCAAAATTATTTTCAATTCTGTAAGCAACTTATTTTTATCCCTTAACTCAGTGTTTAGTTCTCTCAAATATTTATTTTATTTAGTTGGAGTTGTCATACGTTTTTGCGTAAAGTTCAAGTCCATAAAGGCTCTTTCAAGATCGTTATTAAAACTTTCATCACCATCTTCTTCTATACTCAAATCCAGAATTGATTTGTTAATTTTTTTTAATGCCTGAAATTCCCCAATTTTTTTTAATTCCACAATTATAGTTCTCGAAATGTAATTCAGCTGGTTTATTTTCTCATCTGCACTGTGTCGTTGGATTCAAAAGAGGTTATGATACCCGGGTGTTTAGGACAAATGATGAAATTATCTAATACAAAAATTTTTTGTTACGTACTTTACCAATTTTGTCTTTATTAAAGTCACTTCTAAGCACCATCGCAAGTAATACAAATTACACTTTTATTTGGTCTTTTTGGATATAAAACATGCCTGATATCGGTAGGCAAACCTTCCTCCTTGTCCGCTATTTGTGATACGTAATTATCACTAAGTGCTGGAAAAATTGCAACCTGCTTCATGAACGAATCAAGTTTCTAAGTCTTCAAAATAAAAGAAGAAACATCACAATAATTACGAAAACTGTGAAAAACAAACATTTTTTTTAGTCGGACTAATAGCGTTAGGGTTATCGTTCCCGCCAGTTCGGAAAAAAATTGTTTTGAGAAAAACGGCATTGAAAGTTTAAGTAAACATTTTATTCATATTAACCTGTTCCTACTAGTAGTGATATATGTATACCACACTTTATATATTCATGTTGCTATGCACATCACTCAAATCAGGACAGTGGCTATTTTATAGTATAGTTATCCGAATTACTAGGTTTCTAACAATTTGATCCGTGAAAGTAATGGTATTTTACTATATCTGCTATATTATATAAAGTCTTGCTATAATTTACTGCTCTATGTATGGTAAAATCCTCACATCTTGTATTTGCCGACATGTGTGACTATAAAAAGTCTCAATATATTAGAAAGGAGTTCACATTTCGAATACGAATAATCGATTAGCTCACGCGTCTCGTCTGTGCCATTTTCCGTAATCGTTAAGAGATATTATGCCACCAAGTATGCTCTACTCTGGCCAATCGATTTGGCGCGACGTGAATCTTAATACGTAAGTCAGGGCTAATGGGAGTAACTACACACCTTCACTTAGTCTAGAACGCAACAACCGAGGAGTAGGGGAAGGTGGAGCAAGACGGGATAGTTAAGCTCTGATTATAAATAAAAGACAAGTTATTTGAGATCAAGACTTCTATTGTTATAATTATTTTCACACTGTTTAGTAATTAGTCTTCCAAATTGCAGTAAGAAAAAGTAACAAAAAACAGTCAACAACAACAGTCATAAAATATAACAGTACAAAAAAGAGTATTTCTCTTTGTCTTGCTCCATGGATGGGGAAAATGAGACACCCCATTGGGTAAGAGGGGGTGTTATAATAAAACATGATAATATTTCAGAAAAGTAATATTTTTCTGGCTCTCAAAATAGACAGACACTTGCAGGCGCCATTGGCATGAAAGAGTTAAAACAGAAATTTATGCTCGTATAACAATAAGACGATAACAGTGAAGAAAATAAAGCTAATTTTATCTTTCCTCATTTTTTTAGTTATGACAAGCCATTGTGAATGAAAGTGATCGAAATGACAGGCCGAACGCGTATCCTTGTTTGTGATTGGTGCTTTCGAGGGATGTGATAATGTGGGTACCCCGTCTTGCCCCTCTACCTCTTCTTACGCCACCTTTCCCTACTAATTTCTAATCATTTCGTTGAAGGAAATGGACCGAAATTAACCAAAATCAGCATGCACATACACACACATGCGTATGCATGTAAACAAAACAAATTTTCAGATATGAATGAAAATTTCCCATAGGATTGAGTTTAGACATATTAATAATTTATAGGCAAATTATTACTACTACTGAAACTTTTAGAAAAACTGGTGTAAATAGGTTTTTTTCACTCTTTTGAGAGTTAGAAATGAAAGAACTACTTCTGAAGGTATATATGCCATATTTTAAACCTTCTCCCCAATATCGATCGAAAATATAAAATAAAATTAAAAGCACATTGATGATGATATCTAAAATCAAAGCGAAATATTTAAATTTCAAAATGAAAGTTTTTTTTCTGATTGTAGATAGAGAGGTCTTTTTTCAATTGTATTAAAATTAAGTAAGCCATTTGTATGACATTATTTCTGCGATCCAAGTAAGCGTTTCATACTGTCAGTATATGCCATGGACTCATTACCAAGGAAAGCCAATTGAAAATTAAACTACTTAGATCTTATAATAACTAAGAATTATTTAGGATTGAATTTTATTCAAGCAAAAGCAATTCGCAATTAGAATTGAATTCATTTGTTTATATCTTTAAGTTCTGAAAAGGTGATAAATACTGTAGTTGTGCATAATCCATAATTGCTGGGCTCGTTATTCTAGCATCAAGGGGCACTCATAATCGTGCCCTTGATATGTCTGGCATCCATTCCTTGGAGATAGAGCCATCTCTACTCATCTCTACTTTGATTATGGGTTAGAAGAGTGTCTTCAGTACAGTTTCGAAATATTTCCATGTTTTGATGACGGTTGAGGTTCGGGTTGTAGAAAAGTGCTGTATTAAATTTTCAGTGGACCAAACTAAAGGCAAAGTTTGGAAAAAATCCGTAATTTAAGAAAATTTTAATAATAAGAATGCATTCAGTCAATAGTTCCTATTTATGCAAATCTTTTAGGCACACAAGATTACCAGCTCCAAAAATGATTCATATGTAGAACTTTTTTCGAGCTTTCAGGCCAACTGTGCTTTATATTCTACATACATGAGGAGAGAGGTTATGTCCCTGTACCTCCTAAAATCGTGAATGGCAGAGGGGAAGATGTTTTATAATAGACTGATCAGTTGAATTTCTAGAATTCTTTTGAAAAAGTGCGAAAGACAAGGCAGCAAGAATATGGGATGTTAGTCCCTAGGAGTGGTTATACATAGAACAGACAGATTTGTATGATATTTTTCCAATCGATCTTAAAGGTTCCATTCCATTCTAAGAAGAGAAGTCCCTTTTAGAAAGAATCAGGATCTCATGTCATCATACTGGAAGTTATTTTATGTTCCGAAGCCAATTCCTTGTATTTGCAGAAGCAAGATTACTTTGCAATTCGTGTTATAGTTTAAATTATAAAAGCATCAAACCTGAAGCATAAAATGTCTAGTATAGGTACAATATGGCTTACACTGTCATTTAAACTTCTTCGAGCTTGCTAACCATGCGTATAGTCCACATAATAAAAATCGGGGTTGAAACTATCCTGCATAAATATTACACCATGACACAGGCTCTATCTACACTAAGTTCCACATCAGTCGGTTAAGTAGTTGAGACTTTATCAGACAACAAAGAAATTCTCTTTTGAATAGATAGAACACAACATTAAGAACCTATTTGATCACATACGTATAACACTTATACAAGTTTGACTATTTTTAGTCATTCAAATGAGTAATTACTACACGAAATTTTAGCAAAAGTATAAATATTTAACTGTTTGTTTAGATTACTTCTGATCTATCACATGAACGATCAACAAGCGTCTTAAAATACCTCTGTTTCGATATCCTCTGTCTGAAATTTTCCACTTAAGAGTTATATGTAATACTCTCTCAACGGAGGACTAATAAAGGCTAAGTTGCATCGCATTTAATAAAACAGCACAAAATTATATTTCCAAGCAATTGACTGGCATATGTTACAATACAATACGATTTATGATACGACCAACATACTCTTATTTTAATGCACTTGCTGTAGCACTTTCGTTATTTTAAACATTGTGTTTGTATGACCTCATTCATTGATATTCGAAATTGAGATTTAGGACACTGACTTAAAACACATGTTTTAACAGATGCCAAAAATAAATATTTCAGTTTAACAATAAAAGACGAAAAGGGAATCCTTAGAGTCGTATACCTTTAATTAAACTTCTGACATTTTTAATTGAAAGAATCAAAACCTTTCATTTGACACTAAACTGAAGACGCTACGGTAAGTACAACATAGGATACATTTTTAACAATAACCTTATTTGAAGTTTTTCAAAACCTTTAAAAATGCGATATATTTTTAATACATCATGAAACAATGGTTGAAATCTACCTTTTTTTAAATCAAGACATGTATTTTCACCAAAGCTTAAAGAAAAGCAATTTTGCATTGACAATGGCGCTATAGCTGTAATTTTTAATGTTTCAAAACCATGATATGTGAACAAAAGGACTTATGCAAGTAAATTGTTGCAATTTTTACACCAACACAAAATGTACTTTGAGTATAAATTTTAGTTATTAAGATATGCCCTATATAAGCTGGAAACAATTTTTTAAACCTGCATTTTGATTTAGGGAAGTTTATTTTTCTCTAATAAAATTCTGGATAAAGCTCTAATGAAATATTTTCAGTAAGTAGGGTAAAAATAACTACAATGACTGAAACGGCTATGTAATCCCCAAAATAATAAAATACGTTACCTATGTATGTGCAAAACCATAAATTATATTTTTTTAAAGCACGCCTGCAATTAACTTTCATTAGTTCAAATAAACATGCCAAAGTTGTGGGTTCAGTCCTGCTAGGTTATCCTATGGATTTATATCCATAAGATCCAAACTTTTAATTATTTGAATATATTACACTTTGATTTTTAATTTTTTGAGTACAATCACAATTCAATTTTTAATTATTTGAATATATTAATATTCAATATTTTTCGGTCGAGTTCGCCCTGCAAATTTATATCATATATTTTTTTCTAAATTGTCCAAAATTGTTCGTCGTATTTTAGGCAAATAACACCGAATAGGTAAAAACAATTAACATGGAAAGTATGTAATGAAAGTTTATTTCGTTGCAATGTACTTGAGATATGAATTCATTATTAAAAAAATTTGTATATATTCCAGATCTAGGTAAGTTTGCAGGATAACAGTAATACCTTTTGTGTCCTATTTATCCTTTATTTATTTATTAAACTGTAATATATAATATCGCTCATAAAAATAAAAGTTTTCTGGCTGCAGTTTACCTAAATAAATATCTAAAATAATTTGGTCATCGCAAATATTCTTCTTCTCAATCGATTTAATGTTGTGGTCGTACTCATCGCGATGCCCACAAACGTTACCAATTCAGATCTGGATCCAAGAGAAAGAGTTCATTAATAAAAATCCCATCTGTCTATGGCGAATAACATCTATTGGCTTTTCCGCAGTTAGCGAAGACTTTAGTGGCGCCATTTGTCGATCAAGACTTGTGCTTCCAATTTATATACCTCCACACTCCATTGTTTCTCAGTTGCTTTATAATGAGCTCTTTCGCCTCACACTCACGATTTACTTCCCTACCTCATCTTACGTGGAAAATTCATCACGTGGTTAGATAAATGGTTCTGTCATCTTCCGGTAATCGAACAAGTAATTTTGCAGCGATTAATGAAGCTTAAGAGAATAACGATAATTGTGTCTATGCGGTATTCCAATAGCTCACCCGAAATAATTACCTTTAGTTTGGCTATCTCCTTTTCAATGACCTCATGCGACAACGTAGTGACCTTTGTTTGTCACATTGTTAATTTTAACGCAAGTACGTAATTCTTTTGAAGATTATGCTACTTCGCTTTTTAGCCTCAATGATGTCAAGAAAAATGTACCTAGACATTCTACTGTACACCGTACTTTGTTTCTAACTATGAAACACAACATAGCTCCTAATTTTTCTACTTATACTCTAATAAAAGAAATCTCCCGAGTAATTTTGTGGCATTCTTTTCTATAATTCTAAGCAGTTTGATAAGGTTATCCTTCTAAAAACTAGTATTTTCGAAACAAGAATTGACTTGTGAGAAGAAAATTAATTCTAGTTTGAATACCTAGGAAACCTAGCCAAATCTTATGATTAGTATTCTATGAACTTTAATTGTATGTCCTTATATTAAAAGTAGAATATAAGACAGCACGATAATTTAGTAGCTTTTGAGTGAAAACAAGACTAGTTCCATTAATCGTTTTTGAAATAATATTATTATATTCTATAATAGTAATTGAAAGTAGATTTTAAGTTTTGGAAGTTTGGAATTTCTAATTATATTTATTTACCACATAATTTGATTTAAGCTCTGCTTTCTTTCTTTGTGTTGTATTTTACTTTGCATTGTTTTTTCTTATTGATTAATCGATCTGTTCATCATCAAAATCTTCACGACTATTCTGTTCTTCGAGCGAATATCTTTTCGAATTTACTATTGTATATCAGGATTACGATTTTTTCTTCCGTATTCTCGAACCTAGGCACGATAAATCGTTGTCAATCTTGCGTAGTACAAAAATAAAAGCCAGTCGGCCTTTAAACAAATGGTAAAACTAGTTATTTCAACTTAGTTAAGTACGTTTTAATGAAAACGAGAGTCGTGAACTTAACTTGCTGTTGTCTAGACATCATAAATTACTAATATGCTGTTTTAACATAGGCTGACTGTAAGTTAATCCAGTTAGAGAATATAACAGCCAATGTAAGCGTTCTTTTGAAATTATAAAAAGGTGAATTAATTTAGAACTCAGATTCCAGAAATAGAAATCAATCAGCTCATTTCTGTAAGTTCAGTATTTTCAACCAAACGGGGAATTGAGTGCGTGGTGAGTGGCGTGGGGTGGTTGGAACGACTGAGATTATTCGATGTAACTAATTTCACTACTTCGATGTAACTAATATCACTACTTCGATGTAACTAATTTCACTACTTCGATGTAACTAATATCACTACTTCGATGTAACTAAATTCACTGTTATTTGCTTCACGTGCACCTTTGCCAAGAGCTAAATTAGCCAGCATTAGGGACATTAATTGTCACTTTTGGACTTGGAATATTCAGTTATACTTTTGCCTGTATTGCGTCACTTAAAGCGGATTAATAAATAATTTTAATTAATATTATTACTTGTCATTATCAACAATTGATAAACTTAATTGAAAATTGAGAAAGAAAATCCGCTCTTTTTACATACAGTGTAATATAGTGTATATTTAGAAAAAAAAATATATTCAGTTCACAACTCTTTAACTCTTTCTATTCAAAGTAAGTAACGTATCTCAGTCGCTGAATTGAGAATTCTTTTAGTTGAAAGTTACAGAAACATGTTAATTATGCAGATCGAAATTGCATATTATGTCTAGAACGTAGTGGGCTTCTTATGTGTGGGCTTTATTCTGCAGTATTCACCTTTGCATTGAAGCATTGAGCACTTTTAATTTAAGTCAATGCATTATTTCAGCATTTAGCTTATCTTCGAAGAGAGCCTCCAAACTGCAAATCTTAATCACGACACACTTATGTGGATGAGGTGGAGTTTTTGCGTATATGTTGCTCCTTCATTAAAATTTCTTGAGTACAAAATATTAGACACTAGTTATAAGTTTGGTTTCATATATTGAGGAGTATTATTACACCAAACCCTTCAGGAATAATAGAAACACTAAATATTCTTCTTTCCATGGTTTAATTGAAGCTATAATTGCTACTATAGCTTCATCGATTTCGATTATTATTATTATTAAATTTAGAAATAACATTAATTTTCCTTCTTTTCCCATTTCAATCTCAACACCGCTTGGAACTTTATATAACAAGATCCCAACATAAAAACTGTATTTGTAAGAAGGAAAACATAACAAATGTTGAAGCTCGTTTAGAATTTTTATAAGATATATTAATATGATGAAATTTTAAAGTAATTATAATCCCACATTGCACATGGATATCAACAATGTGAGTTTTGTAGATAAAGTAAAATTTTCTTATTACTTACTATACTTTTCTTGTATTCGTCGCATTGAAGTCCATATGAAGTAATAATCACAATTTGGGCTTTCGGAAATCGTAAAATCCCATTGGCATCACCTTTGTAATTATTCCCTAAACTAGTTGAAATATCTAGCCGAAGTTAACTAAGTGCTAAAACGAAATAGGGAACAGAGAAAGACGGCTCTGTTGGCAATATACCTACTTTTTAAGAAAAAAAAACTTATCAGCACCCACATCAGAACTAGAAATACAATCGTCACACTATCTATTCCATTAGCATTTTAATTCGTCGTTTCTGTAGATGCTTCAGCATATCTTTTCGCAGAGTTGCAATTAGCTGCTGTCATTTTGAAAAGGATATCCATCCATATCACCTGTGATATCCATAAAGAGTCAACAAACTGCTAATAAAGCAAGACGTCAGATCAATCAGCACACAACACGAAGAAATTGTCCGCCGCTTTCGAAATATCTTTGCTGTCTGCAATTCCGCATTCCGGTGATAGCTTCCAAATCAATCAATCACAGCAAAGTTGTCGGATCCTGCCGCCTACGCAATTGCTAATTGCATTGCTCTAGAGATTAGTTGCTAGAGATCGCTTGCAGTCACGGCCTCACGTTATTTTCTTAGTGCAGTTCGCTTAATTAAAACGAAAGCTCTCGCCCATTTCACCAGCACTTGTTCGACGGTAGATCTTTACAATTCCTGCATCCGATTACCGCGAGCGGATGCACCTCCGCAGTAAGCCGTAGTCTGGCTGCGACGTACCAGGAAGCAGTGCCAGCAGTCATTTCTAGCGGTTGAAAGCAGTAACGATGTCAGCGTTTCATCAATCGGCTTTTAATTGCACACGATGATGAGTAATTTACTTTGCAGGAGACAAGCTGTCCAACTCGTTTGCAATTTTCAGAACGTCCAGTTCAGCCTTAGGACTAACCGGAATAGCGTGCAAACACACTATAATAGATTGCTTAAAGCTTTATCTTCAGTTATAATTGTCTACGATTTATGCTTCAGTTAACAAAAACATTTAAACAATTTATTATATTACTCTTCTCACGCACAAAATGTTGATACAACGCAAAATATCTCACCTACTTTCATTTGATCGCGTAGTAGCTTTAATTTTTAGTGGCCGTTTTTAATAATTGTAATATGAAAAGTAAAGAAGAAAAGTAAGTAACTTTACGAAGAAATTCTAACCGAAGTAGTATGTGGCACAACATTAGGATTTAAGAAACACTATTAATGCTCGTAGGACTAGCTAATCACCTTAAGAAAAAGATTAATACTTAAATATTTTGCCATCTATCATGGTATTACAGAGTTATATAGAAACTAAAGCAATGTCGAACTTAGAAGAGAAGTTGGATCTGGATTGATTGTCGGAACTGGATTGCGATATAAAATTAAATTTTTGATTTAATTTGCTAATTTTCACACAGATTTTCCTGCGTAAAAAAATCAAGTCATACACTAGTTTTAATTTTTACATTAATTTTTACTCTCAAGTACTGCAGGTCCTTAGTCGCAAAGTTAAAACAAGATTGTTTGTTAAACGGGTGTGCCACTATAAGCTATAATAATCGCATATTAATCCCGCTTCTTTTAGGAAAAGTTTTTATGCCTTATCCTGAGAGAGTATGGGGAAACGTTTCAAAGCTTGCTTGATGAGTGCAGTGAAGTGAGTGCTTTTTTGAATTAACATTAAATTTATTTGAAACGGAAATAGCCTTTAAAAAATTTAGTCTTCAATATAAAATTAATTAAATGGTCTTCTATTTCAAGGCAAGAAAAAAAATTCATTGATTAAAACTCATGAGACACATGAGATAATGGTACATAATATAACAGTAAATGAATCACAGAGGAAAATGGTCTAATAAAACTTAGGAAAAAATGAAAAGGTAACGAATTTCCGGGCCACACCTCAGCTGGTTTTCAATTGTGAAACTCTGCGTAAATTCTTTGTTTTATATTCTATTTAATATTTGTATATAAATATAATCTCTGAGTCAATAGCCTATGATTAGTTGAAGATCTTTGATTACAGGGTTAACTCCTGTTACACGTAAGTCCTTATATCTGGAAATTGGCTTTATTTGTATCTTCAAAATTACTGATAGAACTTTTTGTGGAGACATGTTTCTTTCATCTTCTGGTACTTTAGACAACATAACAGTTTTATGAATCATAATTCGTCACTGCTTCAAATCCTAGAAATAATGCCTACTAAGTAAAATAGTGGTTAGAATTACTTTAAAAAACAGTGCTAATATCTCCTAAGAATATAAATACACAATGATTGCATATTTTTTCCCTTCTCCATGTTATAAAATTCCATAGCTTTTAAATTTTTTCATATAGTGTAAAACATTTTAATAAGAAAAGTGGTAAGTTAGTATGATACGGACTTTCTGAGAAATTTTGGAATATTTGTGTAGTATTTCTGTAATCGTAAGGCTGAGTTTTTACAACAAAAAGACATTAACTTTTATTTTTATTACAAATGATTGATGATTCGGAAAATTTGTTGAAAATATAGTTTTCCAATTTTGAATGGTACATCAAGAGCAACGACAGACAGAAAGACACCTATACCAAAGGTTATAAAAACTTTCACAGAAGTTTTTCATGCTAAAAGAAGTTCATGAATAATGAGATATCGTTCTATATATTTAGGTTAAAGAGTAGCTTCCTCAGAGTCCATGTATGCGAAAAAATAAAATTCGCAAAAACTGCAGTTGTTCGCTTGTTGCTTGGTGATGTCATGTGTATAAAAAAAGTTATAGATTAAAAGGGGAAAAACGTAAATCTTCATGTATCTCGAATTTGATGCTCTTTAAGGAAGAGGTGCGAGGATATATGTTGATAAAGAATTTTTCTTCGAATATGTTAATTTATGTCACAACGCTATTTAGCGTAATATACTATTCGTTTAGGGAAGTAAACAAAATTAATGGTTGATCAAGTATTTGATTCCAATAAGTCTCGCAACGACTCACGTGTAGTCCTTGACACAAACTCTCAACGAAACAAAGATCTAAAGATACCTCACAGGTTATACAACACGAACAAAATATATTTTATAAAATTAGATTACAGTTTATAATCAAGTGCCTCACGATTGATTTATTAATTTCTTGAAGCTGTAAGCAATTTCGGTCTGTCATTACTCCATCAAAATGCAGTAAACTTGTTTTGACAGATTACTACAGATCAAGGCCATTCCGGACCAGTGATCCATGAAGTCATGTATTCATTACCTGTCCCGCCTACAATACCACCAACATTGCTTTCGTGCCAGCACAAAGTACTCAAAACTGCGAATTACAGCCCAGATTTTATTTATCTATTACAAAAGGCCTTCTGACTTTTCGATCAACCATAGCAACATCATCCCAGTTGCGGAGATTTATGGATGTGTCGTTCCACAGGTATGCGTTGGACAGTGTAGCGCTTCAGATGCATAAATAAACGTGTTGTCATGCTAAAACGAGAAAAAACTTTCATGCGAGCCAAAGACCTCCATTACTGTCTGGCTAATGTGATTCACTTGACCGAGACGAGACAGCGGTAGTTGTTACTTGATTCTTTAAGGTACCCGGAAGAGACCCTGGGCGCCTTACATCGTCCGCTTTTAGTACTACATCTATAATTATCCGAAGCCAATTAATAACATCACACCTGGGTTTAAGAACCGAAGAGAACAAAATTGTTGATCGTCATTGCTTATTGACCAGTAGCCCATAGAGGGACTTTTGCAGCTGCAGTTGCTATGCTTTCACAGAATTATCTCGTCATGTCCATCTGTTCGTCCAATTGACGCATGTTTGTAGTTTCTCTAATTTGCCAAATATTTAAATGACGCTTTGTATGAGCTAAATTAATAAAGTTACTTTTTGAGAAAATCGCTGTTGAATGCAGTAAGGGCGTTTTGGAAAAGTGTTTTCTCAAGAACGGAGCGCAGTAGAAAACCGCAAAGGAAAGCCATAATTTAGATCTCAAAAATGCATACAAATTTAAAATGTCTTAAAATAAATTTTAAAGCGTCACAAACATTTGCAAATATAACATTATATTTGCCGATCTAATTTCGAAACCGTCAAGGCGTTTTTATAGATCAATATTTTCCACTATAAGTTTTGAAAATCACAATAATTTATAATTTCTTTATTGCAAATTTGTACAGATATAACACTTCAAAATAGAAGTCCTAGCTATATAAGTAAGTTCTGCAGTAATTTTGTGAAACAACGACTTTTTTTTAAAAAATAACGATTTGTTGTACTCGCGTCCATACGGAAAGAAAATTAAGTAGTGTATTTGTATTTCGAAATATTAATTCCTGTATTTTTATAAGATAAAACAGAGTCCAATAATGAAACCGCGTATAGTACAGACCGATCGAATGCAATGTGGTATAAACAAACAGTCCCTTTTTGATATTTGCATTATGTACAAAGTCGGAAGAAATTAATTGTTGTAAATAAATGCAAAAAGCTCTGTTACATAGTGCTGGCAATTTATTGCAAGACCAAGACAGCCTCATAAAAATTATGCAAAAATTGCTAAACGCATAATAATTTTTTTATAAGAGTTGGTTTTTTAAGGATGTAGTAGAAAATTGAATAGACATGATTATGACGAGACTTTAATCTTTATAATATATAGTATAATTGTTGCCAAGTAAAGAAAGATTCTTGATCATTGATAAATTCCTAATTTGAATTAGATTTTTCTACGACTTAAGAACACAAGGCAAACTGCACAAACAAATTCAGATTAGGTGTAATATTTTAAAAAATTTCCAAGAAAAAATTAGAACATTTTTTATTTTTGCCTCATTTGCTGCTATAAAAATATAAATTATTCTGATATTTTAGATGATATTTTCAAAAAAATTTTCCTGCCTTAAAATCGTACAAATTTTTAACAAATTCAGTATTCCATTGATGTCAGTGCAAATAGAGACCTTTTCGAAAGGTTGGAATTTTCAACACTCTCCACTGAGTTTAGAATGTTTACTTGCTTGGAATATACATAAATCCTATAACAGGGAAAAATAAGAGTAAGTTGAATGGATTACGGACTGTCGGACTATCGCTAACCAAACATTTCTAATAAAACATTAGTCATGCAAACATTAAAATTCAGTTTTTGGTCAAATTAAGTAGAAATAGCAGAGCTCATATTTTACGCCATAAACAAAACCACACCGATTTTGCCAACAAATCGGGACTCAAATTTAGCGGTCTGTTCTATGAAAGGAAACTCAAGTAGTGGATAAGGTGTTAATATTTTCAAAAGCAGGTTGATAAGTTGGTTGAATGACCAGAGTTGTCAAGCAACTTTTGGCTCCAATATAATAATCCTAAAGTACCACCTTGGACGGTGATAGAATTTTGTAAGAACTTTGCGACCACTAAAAAATTATATTATAGCTTCAATAGTTGCTTATACTATTAAAGAGTTACTTGGTGTTATTATTTTATTATAATAATACAAAAATAAAGCCTCACTGAATGCAGAATTTTTTTTCGAAAATTTTAATTTAAAGGGGTTACAGACCACTGTGCGTACCGAAAATGGGTGAATTAAGAGAATTATTGTGAATGTTGTTTTATAAAAAATAAATAAAAGTGTTGATTAGGAATTCTTAATTGATCTTTAAACAGTACAAAAATTAATAAACAATTTCCTTTTCAATAATAATCCATGCACTCAACCAGATTCCCGATGAAATAAATGGTGGTTCCTTGTCTGCATCACAGCTGCTGCAAGAATGGTCGAATCTGCAAAAATTAAAACTAATCTTATAAAGTAACGATGTAGTTACGGACTGTCACAAAAATAGAAATTTATTACGGTATCGCAAAGTTGAGTGTGTGATTTTCGGCAATAAATTTCATGTTTAATTGTTTATAAAAAATTCTTGAACATAAAATTTGAAAAAACAAACGCGTATGTATTTTATTCTGTAAAATTCTGACCGTAACAAAAAAAAGCAGTGAGTCAATCTTATATCTAATCATGTTATTGCGCAAAACTAATTGTTATTATTAAGAATACTGACGCGCAAGAAAAAAGAATGATAATGAGTATAAAAAAGACATAACATTTTATCTCACACGTTTTGGCAATTGTTATTTTAATATCTTCACGAATTTAGTGTATAATCTGTTGTAATAATAGAACTGTAAGAGGAGTCATTTTCTTTCATTTGGGATTGCACCATTGAATTAAAGAAAGAAGCAAATGTTCTAATGGACACGTAATATTCAAGCGCTATACTTCATATAAAGTCTCTACTGAACTTATTATCCTTCATAATCAAAAATACCTGTAGTATATAAATAATCAAAAATAAATCACAATATTTCGCCGCATTTTACTAACTAATTGTCGGCTTATATAAAGAATTAATACTCAAAGTCATAGATCTTAAGTTATAGATCAAGTTCATAGATCTTAAGTTATTTGCAGTCTACGTGACTATGAGATAAGAAAACCCGATCGAGCTGGCCAAAATGTAACGTAGACGTAGACAAAAATGACGTAGGAGTAGCATATAAACGCTTTCTTTAACGTGAGAGCTCAGGTAATGAACAAAAACGAACTCAAGAGCTGTTCTTTTCCTGACACCTATAATTACCTCATACAAAGTGTCAAGAAACCTTGATTATACGCTTTCTTGTGTGCCGCTACTCTAAAAGATTCCAATTAGTGCTAAGCTCTGAAGCGCCTAAAACTTTGTTTACTCACATCACCCGAGCTGATTACAATTAGATAATTTGGGGTGGAAAGTTAAGGCTTTATTAAGAAATTACGTCAGATTTTTTGATACATGTGAATTTGCCTAACCGTTATCACAGCGATAAAAAAATTCCTTAGATTGAGCCTTAAAATTTTTGTAAATAATTTTCTTCGCATGTAAACCTCATGAAAAAATTTTTAAATTTAGAACAAACAAGTAATTCAAACGCCGTTGACAGACACGCTTCCCTGTAAGTTTAAAATTTCGTAAGATGTTTGAATTATTTCTTTGTAGTTACTCGGATCGAGGTTACGTGTCATCTCGAACAATCTCATCGAACTGACTTCAGATACTGTAGGTACTGAATGAATGAATGACAATTTCTTTGTTTCAAAAATGCTATTGAATACGCCTGAATTTGGCGTATTATTTATTTTAGTTCAGTTCACAAATGGCTTGTAATAGCGCATTGATTCCAAAATCAGAAAGTAAAATGAAAACTGTGGCTGAAGACAATTTTTAACTGGATTAGAAAAAAGATTACAATGATAGCTCATTCTAATTAATGTACGGTTTAATAAATTATGATCTGGAAAAATTTGTCGAAAAAAAGCGTAAGGCCAATAGCTTATGACTGATGATATATGTAAAGTCAATTAAGACATTTAGATCCAACAAAAATACATGATACTAAGAGCCCCAGCACAACAGCCCATGACATTAATATAAAATTAAAATACGTAAATTTACTAGATTTCTCTTTTTTGAAAACCAAGATTTTAGAAAAATTATACTCTTCAACTAATAAAAAAATTATAGTAGATGTATCTAGAAAACCCAATAAAATTTTAGGTCGGTATTCCAAGAAACCCAAATTTTACGTATATTAAAGTTAGAATCTATGCAACCATTATATTATTATATTTTAGTAATCGGAAGTAGATTTTCTCCCGTAGAATACCTGAAATTCTAATAATTCTTTATTTTATTGATAAAAGGCAATCTTTTTAATTTGATTTAACAAATTATGTAACTATCAAACTTTCAGTCTACGCGATGTTAAAATTTATTTACTGCGTACTGCATCATAAAAAATCAATAACAGTTAAAAATTAACAAAATTAATGTAAAGAAGCCATGATTGATCACCCGTTCTGTGCTACGTACCCACAAGGTCACATTAGTAGTTCATATAATAAATAAGAACAACTCGTCTATCTGAAGGTCGCATCGGCAGTAAATGGTTTAAACTCTATTTTGTTATTTTGAAACACATTTTGTGTTATATGCTATAGTACACATTACCTCTGTCTTATTTATACCTAAATATTTTTTTGAGAATCTTAGGAGTACTATCAAGCAGTACTAGACTCTCTCACTTCATTCTGAAAGTTAGAGTAATATGTAAGTAATGCGTGTAAATCGAGTGGGGTCTGCTGAATTTTTAAGCACTTCTATTAATATCATTGAAAAAATGAAAAATAAACTCAAATAAAACTCATTAAGTGAATTTGAATGTGCTATTTTTGTGCAAATTCCTACGTGACCTATTTTGTGATGAAAATGGTTTTCATTAATTAGTTCCCAATATTAACTTACTGATAAGTGGGAAAATCAATGTTATCCAGTTTTTAATTTGGTTGCCAGAAAATTCAGTTTACGTATGTACGTCACATTCGGAAACTTCTTGCTATAGCAATCTGGAATTAAAAGAAAGATATTAATTATTTCAAAAAACAAATTTGCTGCACATACTCGCAATGCGTATCTGTAATAATTGTTAGAAGTCTAGTTAAGCATTATTGTTAACTTCTTGTTTTAAATTTTTAATATTCATTTACTCTACGTTTGTTTTTGAAAATAGTTCTCATAATTGTCGTTTCGGTTCGTAGAACATCTGATTCTATTTGTAGCCCTGCAGATTGAGAGCAAAATTGGGATAATAGTAGAAATTTATACCTATTCCAAATGCTTGCTTCTTTGACTTGATAATTTTCAAAGTAAGCAGTGAGAAACGGAAATTTGAGTTTGGTCTGTTATACTCGTACATCGCTCAGTGAAAATGTGCTCATGGTAGGGAAAAAACACAAAACTACGTTTAATTCAACAATTTTGTTCAATACAAAAATCACTCAACTACAGTCGGCTTGCTAAGAGCGTTTCAGTCAGTTTCCAATAAAGGGCCCAAATATTAATAAAAATGTAATACTGCAGTGTCTGATGGAATTTCCTTCATCCTTTGGTGTATGGTACAGATCTTACTACCTCTGGCTTGCCTCAGCGTCAATTCTGGATTCTTCTCAAGTACATGTCTTCAAAATTGTCATTTGCTTTGCCCCCTTGCACCACTTCATTACAAATGATGCATTCTTTTTGCGGCCTGGGCGAAAGTTCATTTAGGTCCTTTTGGATGGTTACCAATAAACACAACTTCAAAATGTGTACAGTACACGGAACTCTTTTTAAAAATAACTCTTACTCTTAAAAAGTTAAATACACAATGACGCGCATACCTGCAAATAATACTTATCGCCCCATAGTCTAATTTGCGCCTAACGTCGACTGACGTAAAGATTTAAGATTAACTTTAGTTATTTTTCACGGGCGATATGATTTCACTTTAAATAGAATAATTTGATTTGGGAATGGGTATTTTCTTTTCCTACTTTTGCGAGAACTCGAATCTCTGCTTTTTTTAGTTTCGTAGAATGTGGGAACGCAACCCTTCTTTAGGATGAGGATAATATAGGGCAATATACTACTTCGTGATCTGTGAGTTAAATTTGTAATTACATATTTATTTTTATTTATTTTTTATTTCCTTAACTTCATTAAAGTAACTTTCATTATTCAAATTAATTACGCAATTATGAAATTTAATATAATAGTTACCATTCTGTTCAACGTCAACGATCAACTATACTACAAATTTGTCTCTTCCAGGATTTTATATACTTTCAATTCTTTTTATAATGCAGTTTTTTAAATCATTCAATTGATGGAGCACTTTGCTTGTATCACGTTTGTAATAATCACCCCTAGGTGCAGCTGGTGTAAGTGGGGAGTTTACGGCACTTGCTAACGGGATGATTACTTTTTTGTTAATTGGAGTCATCGTATGATAATCTTCATTTGAAATATAAACTTATTCATTGTCGTCGAAGATTCTACCTTTAAATTTTTTATTTTATCTGAATAATGGATGTGTTAAAATTACCCTTTGTTTTTACCTGTGTATTGAGCGTACTTCGTCGTCCATGGTTCCCGTGATCCGTTTGTCAATTGTTCCTAAAAACTTGAATAGTTCTCGTTTTCGTATGGTATGGGGTTCGTTGCGTAATTACTATTTCTTTGATAATTTTCTCTATGTGTGTCCTAAATCGTTGATACACAAAGAATAGTTGTAGGTTTTTGGTATTCAAATTTATTTTTTGTAGAAATATCGTTGTCATAGCACGAGAATCTAAGAGGACGTTCGATGCAAACGTGTACATTTGATAGGCGATATTTTGTAAACTTAGGTTCGTCTTTCCGTCTAAGAAATTCATAGTTTTTATAATTACCGACATTTCTTGTTTCCTCATATTCCTCTCGATTATTGTTGTGTTTTTCTAATAAATTTGTTTGGGACCTTGTACGATTTTTATAAATTGCTTCTAGTGAGACTATTTTTTCTCCAGCTTTTTGTGGAGAGGTCTTAATCGAACTGAATGCTCGTAATTTTTATGACTTTTATCTTTAAACAGCTTAGAAAAACTAAATTGCTTAAAGTTAATCACCCATATTTTGAGTGTAAATATCAATTTGGGATTTGAATGTGTTATACAAGGAGGTCTTACAGGAAACATTTGAAAATAGTAGGAGCATAAACAGGTTCTTGCGTAGTCTTTATTTAACCGTCCTGAACTCGCGTGATTTATCAGGATATAAGGACTCACGTCAATCTGTGAGACCGACTTTTTGAATGCCAAAATAACAAAATCAATATATTTATTTTATTCTTACAAGGTTTTCAAGTTTGCATTGTTTTTAAGAAAATTAAATAATGAAATTTTAAGATTATTGATTTAACTAATTTTAATCAATCTTACAAAACCCTTGTTTTAATAGAAACTAAACTTGTATTCTTTATTAAACTTAAAAAAGGCAACTATGACTTCAAATAAACTTTAATTTTTTCGAAAAACCTGAAGAAGATATAAAACTTAAAAAAAACTAATTACCTACAACTTTTAAAACATAACGATCCTGATAATTATATTTGGTAACACACGATCACTTTCGCGGTGACAACAGCTGTGCTAAGCCCAGGAAGATGCACTAGACCGAGACGCGAGAGAAAAAATTGTAATAGTTATAAAATTCATATTATGATCCCCTTTTACTTTTTAAATTTAATAGTATAGATCTGAAGGAATATGGAGAAATGATTAAAGACTCATAATGAAATAATTGGGGCATTTTAAGTTTCTAAAAGTTTATAAATCAGAAGAGGCCAATTCAAGATTGTTTTTTAATTTGTTGAGTTTTAAGCTCTTAAAGTTTGGATTATGACACAATAAAGCTAATTTTCAAAGCTAATTGTGACTTTAAATATACATAAAAAGCAAAAATAGACTTTCAAAAAATTTAAATTCAGTATACAAAATTTGATTAGTCAAGCATAAAATTTAAAAAACATACACGAGACTTTTAACTATTTGGCATAACACATTACATGAAGGCACATCAGTCATGACATGGTACATGATACGTGTCTACCCAAAAAAAACCGTCGGAAGGTGAATGTGGAACTTTAAAAATGTCGAAAGCATCACTAACAGAATAGTATAACTAAAAGGTTATAGTCTTATGATAACGAGCAGATCTCATAAGAAATAAATAAATATCGTATGTAATAACCGATTCGCGTACTCGCATGACCCTGTAAAGCGGGTGATTTTTCTCAGGCCTGTAGCCTAATTTGCGCGGAAGTCTTGCGATAAGTTGACTCCAAATTTGGCACGCAATGTTATGTCTTCGAAATTGTGGAAGGATATCACTGCACGTTCCGGTCACTGAAAGTACCAGTTACTAGAATTTATGGAATATTTCGTTTTGGATGCCACCGGCCAAATACTAGGCAGGCCCACGTCTACTGAATGAGAATCTCGGCTGCAGTACTGTGATTGATTTAACGATTCCAGCCGAGTGCCCACGAAGCAGTGTAATTAACCGGCGAGCACTCTTTGATAGCGACTAGACGAATTCCCCACATGAAGCCCGGCAGTGCTCTAAGCATATGCAAATTATAGGCTTGCGTGTTCGATTCAGACTTGACCCAGATTCCACGATTTGTGTTAATTTATTCAATCTGACTTAGTCTGACAGGTTTCCTTTCTTCTTTTTCAGAAAAACGAATTTGCACGCATGTGAAATGCCCGCAGATACCAGAGATCCAGTGTCCAGGGGATAGCTACGTCCAGGAATTTCAAGAATTCACGACTATTAGCACAGATCAAGAACACAGCACCGTGGATGAAGTGGTTGTGGATTGCTGCATTTCAAAGAAATGCTCCTGTCGAGAATGCCACATTCCGTCCTGCCAGAATGCGTCTTTGGTACCAATTGAAACGTCGCCCGGATCGGACGTCCCGGGAAAGTGCTGCGCCCACTACAACTGTGTCCTTGAACCGAGCTGTTCAGAGACTAATCAGACATCGGCGCATTGGCTGATCGACTGTCAGCGATGTAAATGCATGGCTGGACAGAAAATTTGCCATCAATCCTGCGACGAGGTGCGACTGCCACCTTCTAACTGCCTGTCTCAGAATTTCACCGTTTTCAAAAATGGCCAAGCGTGGAAGGAGGATGAGTGCACCCAGTGCGAATGTCAGCGGGGCGAGAAGAAGTGCCAGACCAGCTTCTGCAGACCCCTTGACTGTGCTAACAGAATAAAGCCCGAAGGCGAGTGTTGTCCCATCTGCGTGTCCAGCCCCGGCATTGAGACGGAAGGGTTCTACGACGAAACGACTACAAAACCGCCGTGTCCGACAACGGAAGCTTCCGGCATTCACTTAGTTCACACGGAAGTGATTGAAGTTGTCCGGTCTTCAAAGCAAAATTGCATCTTGTACGGGGTCATTGCGGCACTGTCCATCATCCTCGTGGTCTTCATTGCTCTGTACTGCCACGAGCGGTCGAAACAGCGATCGTATCGACCTGTAGCGCTAGATGACAATTTTAACAAGATCCCCGGGAAAATAAAGGCGAAGGAGTTCACTTTCGCTTAGTGGGTGAACGCGGCAACCATAAGAATATTGCTTTTACAGAATAAATGTATTTAGTTGCTTCCTGTTTTGCAAGAATTACATAAATTATATGTGCTGTTCCGAAGTGAGTGCAGAAATCACTCAGCTTTTTACCCTAAATTTCATTAGGGGTTAATGTATTCGCTTTTACATTATTAGACGATTTAAGAAGATTGCTGTAGTGCACTTGAAGTTTTTTGTTTGTCTTTTCTTTTCTTTTTTGTTCTTTTGAGTAAAATAAACCATCTTATCTTTGCTGTATTCATGTTGGGCCAAAATAGAGGCAAGACAGTGAAGAGGCTTTTGGAGGCTGGACAACGTGAGATATAACCAGCTGCATGTAGTGTAATTTGAAAGTTTATAGTCTTTGTGATATTTGCTATTAAGTGATACTTTTAAAAGTTTAGTCGTCGTTTTAGAACCTACTTTCATTGCAGAGAAAAAATAAAATAAAATTGTTGAGGAAGAAGTTTGCTTTTTGTTGTCTTTTTATTATCATAAGAAGTTACTGTACGTATGCATTACATAAAATGTAAGGGAGACAAACTTTTCAAAAATATACTTTGCAATTTCATCTTGGAAAATCGTAATTACTTTTAGTTTACATTGATTACATATTCATTTATTTATTGAAATTACGTTTTGGGAATATGCCTACAGGAATTATTTTCATATACAATAGATAAAATGTGACCTAACTTCAGTATTTTTAAAAAGTCTAAAAAAAAAGTATTAAAATATTAATTTAATTCGATAATTTAGATTCGAAATTTATAAGAGATTTAATAAAATAAAATAGTAAATAAAAAAACTAAAAATCGCAGATGCTAAAATATCGCAGTCAGTGACTTGTTTTTGATTTTTGTATTTTTTTTAAATTCTTTAGGTAAAGTATTTCCTTTATATACATCATTCTCGTAGATTTCCGACTACAAATTTTATCTAAAAAAAATTTCAAATTAATTTCCCACTTTTTAATGATCTAATAGCTCCAATCTTGTTGTGAACATTTTTTTTTTAATGTAATAATAATTTCAAAACATGCGCTGTTTGCATCCGTATATGTGTGTATCCTTAGAAGTCACTTTGGTTTGGTTTCTGCGTTTCAATTGAATTCATTGCTATAATATTGAATTATAGGAGTCACTTGAAAATGCTTGAGGTTTTGTCATTCCAAGTATTTTACGAAAATGTTGAAATATTAGACCAGACAGGTGCCAGAAAATTAGGCATCATGGAACTTGATCATACAAACGGTAAATATCTTAGAAAACCTCAAGGGAATTCAATTCGTTCCAAATGAAAGTAACCCATATGCATTTACGTAATAAATAAGTAACTCAACAGAGGAGTACACGCGTCCAATGGGAAGTAGATATCCCCATTCCCGGTTCGAATTTATATACGATGAAGTGGCAAATTCTATTAAATATTTGCAAAATAAACAACTTAGCAGTATTTTTGAGCTGTTTATTTTAAAAGTGCCTCAAGTTCGTTTTCCAAGAAAATCAAGCTAGAGTTTTTAATTTTTTAAATTTTTTTATCTTTTCATTTTAAAATAATTTGTAAACAGAAAATAACTACTTAATAAAATGATAACAATTTTTATTTTGAAAGTGGCTTAAGACGAATTTTAAGAGTTTTAAGCTTTAAGCTTACAATTTTACTAGACAAGAGCTCCACTTATTCATTCTTTATTATTAAAGTACCAGAGTTCGTTTAGATCCGATAATTATTTTCTAAATTTTTCCATATTGCAAAGTCATCAAAAAGTGTCGAACATAACTTCATTCTAAGTGAAATAAAAAATACTAATGGAGAAAGTTGGAGAAAAGTCCCAGCATTTAAACACACCGATGTAGAGAACTTATACAGTATAGGCCACCTGCACCCCATAATTATTTTAAATCCCTTCCACATATGCAAATTTTATGTATAATATCGTGTTATTTTTTAAACAATGTTTATCATACCAATTGGGTTAATGCATTACATAACCTTAAACATAAAAAAAACATTATACTACCATGTTATCAGTTACCAATATTTTTAAATTTATTAAAACGCAAACCCTTAAATATCTTGGTTTAAGAATAAGTGGACTTAAGCCAGTTTCAAAATAAACGGTTCATTCATACTCTTTGCCTTATGACGAGTACAACGAGTGAAACGAGGTTAAAGTGTTAAATATTGCACGTTTTCGGTTCACTACACTTGAACAAAATTAGCAGAAACTTCTTTTAACGCAATAAGTTTTTAACTGAATACAAAATTACTAAAGAAAAAATTATTTTGACACATGCTTAAGTTTAATTAATATTTTACTACCCCACTTGAGATTCTCCACTAAACAATTTAAAAATACGTAGTCTCATTTTAGTGGTGGACTGTAGGTTTATACGTTAAATTTTGCAGCTTATCACACCACAAATAACAAGAAGCTACTTGAAACTTACTCCAAATGAAAAGATTGATTTACATTAGAAGATGACTGTGTACTCGTACTACACCTCACGTATGCATATTAAATTATTACTTTATATATCTTCAAACAAAAATCAGAAGGAGTTTAGTATTTGTTGAAAAGCCTTTACGGAAATTCGTCGAGTTAAGCCGAATTGCTAAGATAGGACTAGGAAGGAATACAGAACAGATTTATATAATTAGTAATTTAAGTGAAAACACATCTTTGTAAATGTAAGTTTCCGAAAGTTACGTTTAATAGAATATTTCGATAACTCTCTTTGGTTTTTTTTTAGTGTGGTATTCTTGAACAGATTCTTAGTGCTTGTAAAATATTTGTATACACTTTATTGGTACAGCTTTAAAAATTACTGAAGAATTTTGTTGTGACTGCTGTAGAAATTAAGAAAATAATTAACGCGGAAAGTGAAGGGGATGGAAACGAAGCATGTGTTATTAATGTAAACTTATTTTCACAAGTTTGCAATGGCCGACTACACGTTAGCTCAATGTAGGATTACCTGTGTTTTATTATTACAATGTAAGACTAATATCAACCTTTTCGTGATGGCCCAATATGTTAATGTACATTGTTCGCTAAATTGGGTAGTTTTTGGAGTTCCATATTACCTATGTATTACCTTTATTCTAAATTTCTTATTGAAATACAACAATAATAGAATTATTTATATTCTATATAGGTATAGTATCTTAACAATATTTTAACGTATTTTTAATGATATTTTTTAATAATACTTTTCCATAGTATTTGTTAATATGATACGTTTTAAAACAAACAAATGCACATAGTCCAATATCGCATTCTTTGCAGTGATAACATGGTTCACATCTATCGTTTTTACTGCAAACAACGCATTTCCGTATTTTTGTTTTTTTCCTGTGTGCAAATTGAAAAGAATCTTCCCATAAGTGTTGTAGAATTATAATCAGCAGAGTTAACATAATGTCGCATTGTTGTTTTTAGATAATTTTAGAAATAACTGATTGATTTATTTTAGATGAAATGTCGCCGTTGCTCCGGTACCATTTTATACTTTTCCGCATTGACTCAATTGTGAACAAAAATTCGAATCTTTCTTTTGCAAATGTGATAAGACACAGAATAAGTAAGTAGTTGACAGTAACAAGTAGCGCTTTCATATTTACAAAAATTAGGAGAGAAAAACAGATCCAAGATTTTTCTAGAATCTGGAATTGTATTACGTAGTAGTTCCCCATATTCCACACCCATATGGATCGTGGGGAAATAAAGTGACGACTTGTTGTGCACTATCGAAAATTAAATAAGGCAAACGCCGACGATAAGTATTCAATCCGAAGATGATGAATAAGTTATATATTGTTTACTACGAGCTCTTACATATGATGTTTGTCCTTACGACCACCCTGCCGCAGCCTATCCCTAAGAAAATTGAATGCATTTAACATTTCTTTTACCATGGACAAATGAAGAAATAAAATAGTTCCTTAATTAACACAGGAAATTTATGTTAGAGGTTTTAAAAATGTAATTAAAAATCCCATAAAAAAATAGCTCCGAAGTTCTGAAATGTTGAATACCCTTGTTTTAAACAACAAGTGCTGGCTGGTATGCAATTTGGATCTTCACTAGAACACCCTCCTCCGTACTGCGTGCAAGAGTGAAGTCAAATACAATGCAATAATTATAAAAAAACGTTTAGCAGTAAAATAATTTCGACCTTAATTTTTGAAGAAAAGTTACTCTTAAATTTAATCATGAGCCTTTAAGTTTAAGTCTTCAATCGAGGAGCCAAATTCTAAAGTAATAAGATGAGGCGTAAAATTTTTTTAATATCATTATTCGATGAATTCTAAAAAAGGAACTAAAAGTGGCAATGGGATTGCTCTATGTGGCTACAACTGTTGAAATTCTGGAATTGGAGGAGCAGAACTAAATTTAATTGATACAAGAAGAGTAAATTATTTATGAACATTTTTACAATATAAAAATGTAATTATTCCGTTTAATCCTTAACAGGATTATTAAAAATAAAGAAAGAGAATGCATTAAATTGGAATCGAACAACGGTCCTCAACAGTTTTTATCTCTTAAAGTATCATTTTAGTCCAAGTGGAATGATGCAATTATTGTTAAAAATTTCTCTAAAACGATTTACCTCTAAAATTTTTCTAGAGATATTATTGCAGGATATTATCAAAAAAGAATTCGCTGAGATAATCGAATATAATATTTAAGAAACATGAGGGAATCAAGGAAATTACCAAACAAATAGAACTAAAATTTATAACCTATAAATGAAAGAAAAAATTACGAAATTGACCAACAGTCGTGAAATCTTCAAACTGCTAAGTATGAGAGGAAGCCTCCTAAGTATAAAGCTTGTCCCAAGTCCAGAGGTCGAAACTTAAGGAGCGTATTCAGGAGGTCAAAACGGAACATTGCTCCTAAATCGTTTTCCTATCGAGATACACCGCTTTTTCGATTTTACTGATTTTGCATGCATTTCCTCAGAAAATGGCTTATAGTTCCAAAACCAAAAGACATAAATTTAAAAAAGAAATAAATTTGTCTCTTGTAAATTGAACATAATACAACTGGATATTTTGGATTGTTATGAAACATATTATTATTGTCATTAAAATAAATTAACAAAAAAAATATTAACCACATGCCAGAGGAGGAAATCAAAAGGAAATGACGAAATAAGTAAATCAAGCCAAATGTAAGTCGGTTCTTATAGTAATAAAGCTCAACTTTGTGTTTATGAGCTCAAATGAAGAAGTAGACATAATCAATTTTGCTAGGATAGTAATCCTTTACCTATGTTAACTGTAAGAAACAACAGCAAATATAAATGGGCAATATTTTTTATTAAATTAATGTTAAGAAATATTTCAATATATTTCCTTTACTTTAAATTTCTGCCTATTTTTGTCTACATACTTTTTATGGCATAGCCGAATTCTTAGAAAAGCCCATTCAAACTTCCCCATTAATTTATTAGTTATTGGTTTAACCGCTTTTTGATTATTTTGCTAACGGTAATAAGACTTCGTAAGTGTTTATTTAAAAGAACAATTACTTTACTTAAAACTTTAATTTCTTAAATTTTCTTTGCCTCCAAGTTTCAAAATATTGTTCCCATTATACAACTCAAGGCTAATTGGAAGTAAAACAATGGCTTGTTTATAAAGGGTGGGCCATCGGCTGGTTGCTTTTAAATTACCTCTTATTTTGATACAGACAGTTCTTTCGTACTCCAAAGGTTGACACTAGCACAGTATCGTATTTCCACGGAACGAAATGAATAGATTTAGGCTTGAACAACGTTGGGATATATTGAAAACGTAAACAGAGCGTATTTTGAAAAGAAATTTCGGTCAAAATAATGCACCAATCGCACCCGTGCTGCAATTTGACGCCGTTGGACGCTTTTGTGTGGCGTGCTGCTAGAAATTGATGTTTGTTGACAACCCAGAAAAGATTCAGGTACTTACCATTGATCGAGCTATTCGTGAAATAGAGCCCCAAACCATCGAAAATGTACTGCAAGCTTTAGTGGAGAGAATGAGCTACTGCCAAACCCGCCGAAGCAGCCATTTGAATGAAATTATATTCCATAGTTAATCAGAGGGTTTACTCTTCTCAATAAATCAACAAACTCTAAAAAGTATTGAACAGTGTTTATTTTATAGCATTTTTAAAAAGAAAGCAACCTATAGCCCACCATATGTATATATACATATATTTTTTTTTGTCATTTCAAAATACTTAGTGCAAAAAACATTTGGTAATATTAACATGTATATGATAAAATACTACGATGCTGAATCAAGTATAAACGGGACTACGTTTTTTTATTGCTACAGTAAAAACAATTTTAACATACCTTAATTTTCGACATAACCACACACACGCACACAACCGTTTTCAATTGAGTCCTTAAAAGGGTTCTTTTATTGAACTGCGCAGTGATTCGATGCAAAATTTCAGCGGGCTTTACGCCATTTTGCGATAAAAATTTAGCTGTAACGCGCTGACCTACGGACGCATGTACTTCTTGCTCAGAAATGATGCTACTGACGGTCAATTAGCACTAGCGGACCGGGTCGGTAAACTCCTCTTCTCTTGACATCCCTACCCAACAACTAGTGCATAGTATACTACAAAAAAATTAATATTTCGAGAGGTCTTAGACAAATATAAAACATTTTTCCAAACAGCAAACACAAAATATGCTAAGGAGTAGTTAATTTACCAACAGAACATTTTATAAGAACGATTCTATTGTCAAAGCCCACAAGTTAGTGGATTGAAATTATTGAAGATTATTCCGTGTCTTAGCAGTTTGTTAGTGAAAGAAAATAATCGAAGACGCTGCGTGGAAAACACGAAACGACGAAATTAAAGTTATAAAAAATCCCAAGGATCAACGATATGTTACCATGTTAAAAAGCCGCCATGGCTACTTCATCATATGTACTGAAAATACCGGCCTTGGAGTATATTCTTGGAAAGTAACTGTTATACACCAACGGAACTAATCATGTAAAAGTACAGTAAAGTGCTTCGCTGCCCTTGAATAGGTAGAATTCCCAGAGTCAATTTAAAGCTTGAAAACTTTGATCCAACTTCTTCATTATACAACGGTGCAAACAAGCAAGCAAGTAGTGCTTTAGGTACTTCCCCAGCCATCTTAGTGCTCGCTGTGTATCCTGCCACCCAATCAATAAATAATCGCGGAAAATTATTCAGCTCATATATTAAACAAAAATCCGGGACCCATCTAGGTTAGTTTTGGTATTTTCGCAAAATTATGACTGGCTGGCATCGCCACAGGCACAGTTGCCCTTTCCGTAAATTATCAAATTCAAACTTCACAACAATTTCACGTTCAACATCAAATTACGTTATCAATGCTGAAGACCCGAGGAGGAATGTGTGGAGCAATTGCTTTCCAACTATGCAAATTAATCCTCGTACCACGAGCCCCGGGCTTTAAGTGTAAGCGTTCTAGTTCGTCATTAACCCTCCGGCGAGCAGCTATATCACCCCACATGTGAAGTACACTTTGGAATGATGGTAGTCCTGAGAACCTCATTTTCTACAGCCATTTTCTACTTCCGCGACCCATTTTGCCAAACCTATCGACTTCCAGCCCATTTTCCGCCCGCTTCAGCGTCACACTCTCAGCGATGATGTTGCCTACTACCCTGCCGGGGGCCAAAATTAATTGAGACGTGTATAACTCAGGTAACTCAGGTAAGTACAGTCGTGTTATTGAAATTTTTATAAGCACCACATGAAAAAATGATACACTTGTTGTTTTCGCGGTGTGTGTAAACGTAAAATTGTGTTGAAGGCTTCCCCGAGCAGCACTAGATGTTTGTAGACTTTCATTAAGTAAAGGCTTCCGTTCGGAATATTTGAGATTTTCTGCTGCGAAGGTATTTTCCAAGGACTCCGACTGTACATACAATTAAAAGTTCCGGTTGATACGTGGTATTACACGAGATATAGGAGAAATTCTGGCGAAATGAGGACGAGCAACTCTATAATTCCGTCATTTCAGAGTGATTGCCTTCTGGGCGTATGGGAAGTGGGCATATCAGCGGACCTGCATAAAGATGCATCCGAAAACCTAAGATAAACTACAGAACTTCGTGTTATTTGAAAAATGTATTTCATCGCAATATTCCTATTAAGTGGAAGTGGCTCCTCTTCGAGCGCAACCTGATTTAAGATATCACAGAAACCAGTGAATTTGCGGGTTGATTTTCTCTGTATGCATTTTATTTTATTTTTGTTTCTATTATTTATTTATCCGCTGATTGGAAACTTTTTAATTATTTTTCAGTACATAATAAATCTGTAAAGGAGAAAAAGCGGTACATTAAAAGTTTTCCCGAAATAACATGTTAAATGAGTTCAACTGGCTACAGTTAACCTCTTGACAAAATATTACCATTTTTTGTGGTTAATAATAAATAAATTTTTAATCTTTTCGTCTTATTTTCCATTTCTTTTAAAAAAATATATGCACTCAATCAGTCATACAAAAGCGCTGTCTAAAATAGCTAAGAACCCAATGGAAGTACTTTAAAACGAGTATAGGTAGGTCGTTGTGTAAAGTCGGCTTTTAATGTACATAGGCATGCCAATCAATTGTTCGATATGTCCCGATTAAACTGTGTTCCGATATCCTCGCTCTCCAATATGCCCTGCTAAATTATATAACATTTTATGCTGTTTTACTTAAAGCTTTGAAATTTAGGCCTTACCGATGTCTCAATTGAGAGATAATTGAGCCCTTTATCGTTTCTTCATAATTTGTCCGAATTCAATTATTAGTTCATCAAGAGTATATGTTTTGTCTCAAACGTATAACGCCAAAATGAAAAAAAGTAGTGCCAAAAATTGTTGTCAAATAAAAGCATAATCTATAGCAAAACGATAACATGTAACTTTTAAGAACAAAGCATCATCATTTCCGAGTGATACCTACACTTTACTACTACCACTACGATTTTTTTCCGTTTTGCCTCAGCAATGCATGCGTCAATGAAGCGAGTCCTCTGCCTGATTGGTCGACAGTCGGTTGGTCGTCCTGCGATCAAATGTTCTCACTAAGGCTTAAGATGCACAAATTCAAAGGCTTACAAACTTTAGGCGGGATACCCGTCTTAGGCTTACTTCCCCTAAAATTAATTAAAAAAATTAATATCAATAAAAATGCAAAATAGTAAATAAAAACATATTCCAATTTGCCAAGTGAGTACTCAAAATATCATTAAACAATTAAGTAAGCTTCCAAGATAGATTTTGACCTGAAATATAACAACTTTATTTAAAATAAAATTAATCTAAAATTTCAATTCTGGCTGCTTCCGTAGGTCGAAACTGTAATGGTCATTTGCAAAGACATTCATTGATTAGGTGACATTCATTAATTTACTGAAAGGTTTATTTTTAGGTACACTAAGGCTTCTAATCTCAAGAGCTACAATACTATTTTCTCTAACACTTCGCAATTTCACAACATCACCAGTCTCCCCGTCATCAGGCCGTAACATCGTTCTCTGTCTTCAGTTTTCCAATCTTTTCAAAAGCTTCAATCTAGGTTCCATGGGTCTCGTTTAAACTTTCCTATTGATTCAAGATGCGATGCAACCGTAAATTCTATAGGACTGTTGAAAACAAAGTTGTTTCAATATTTGAAAGTGGCTCGGTTAGGGATGTCCTCCTTTGCTGGGTTTGGACTCCATGATGAATTTCTATTTAGAGAAAATTGTGTTTACCGAGTTTCGTTTTACCCATACTTCTCCCTTTTAATTTCATTTTGAAAATGCTTACAAATTTATTTAGTTTCAGGATTCGTTTCAGATAGTCGGATTAAATAGTAAACCTCTTAAGTGCAAATGTCGATAAGAAATTTAGGTACAGCTAGTACCATACCGGCAAACCGCGGCGAAATGGAGCAGTTAAAGTTTATACATAATTATCAAATAGAAGTGATTCATAAATAATAATAGTTTTTAATACACCGTGTACTTTTCCCATTTCAAAGTAAAAGGATCTCTTGTAAAGGTAAAATTACGTTACGATGTATTTTGAAAATTATGCGTAAAAGGTGGAAGCGAGCACTCGGCCATCCTTGGATATGTCCATTGGCATTTTTTTTCTTTTTTAGGAAAAAGGACGTCTAATACAGATCTATTAAAAACGCATTTATTATGTATACTTAATTCTGATTTAAGTAATACAGACCTGCTGAATTTTTCTTTGGAAGTTGATGTATGTCCAATTAGCGCACCATTCCGGTAGCTTCAGTCTGCAGTCTTTATACCTTTGATGTGGATCTGATTCAATGTTGGATATTAGGTCTTCAGTAATCTTATAGGCACTGGTTATCTGTATGCTTCTATAGCAGTTTTATTTTTGTCAAATATGAACAATGCTTAATATGCACTTTATAATATTGCTTGTGAACTCTTTACGAATGACCCGAATTTTTGTAAAATTAGTTCTATAAAAGTGGTGCAAATTGATGCACGCACGGCACTACTTTAACCTACTTATTTAAAGGACATTTATTCACATTGCCAATCTCTATCTAGAACATTTGACAATTATTTTCATTTCTCGTTGGAAAATAAATAAAAAACAGTTTATTTGCTGTAAATTAAATTCTAAAGGTTAAACTTGGGTATTATTATATTTCTCATATCGTAGGTAAAACTTTAATAGTATAAACTCAGAATTAAGGTTACAATTTAGAGTAATTAGAATTGGGAAATTTGATATTTTACCGGATACATGTAAAACAAAACAGTTTTAAAAAATACTCATTAAATTAATTTGCGTTCCCTCAAAAAAACCTTGGAAGTTATCCAGTTTTGGATCACATGGTAACGTCCAATGGAAAATTAGGGTTTTACAAAAATCTAAAACGGACTAAATCCTACTGTAAGAAAGATGATTCATTAGAGTCACCGATGAAAACAGACATTCATCCCAAACATCTTGCTTTCTGTTATATGGGATTTACCCGATTACTAAAAGTTTCTGTCGAAGTTAAATTGACAAGTAAGTAATTTGGGTGATAAATCGTCAAGGAATCATATCCCATTACGATAATGCTAGACCATATGTCACAATCAACACGCATCGCAAACAGGGCAGTTCAGCCGGGAACTAATTAGAAGCAAAACGAAACACGAAGGATAAGATCTGGAGGGGAACGTCTCTGGATTCTTTGATCACAAACCTCCTGAGTTTTAGAAAACTGCCAAAATAATAAATCACATAAAATAATGGAAAATGTTTTATTGGATGAATAAAATTATTTGTATTATATTTCGCGAACCGTTAAGGAATTATGCACATAGATGTAGGCATGCCTTAACCAATCTCAATTATAATACTGAAATTAAATGGAATCCAATTTAGTTTGTAATTTCACGAACAGAATTTGCAATTCATAGAAATACAAAGAAACTGTTGTTTCTGTGTTTCATTTAAAAACAAAAATTTAATATTAATCTGCAATTCTTACAAAAAAAAACAACGTGAAGGAGATTCTTAAGAGTGAGATCAGCTTTAAGTTTTAAAAACATTTCATAGAAACTGGTACCCATTTCATTGGAAAACTAAATTTGCATATCTCCAATATTCTTTTACATCGGAAAATTTAATTACGAATAAGGTGATATTACTCACTATTCCCAATGTTCACTATTCCCTATACTATTCCTATTGTTATGTGATAAACACGTTTATCATTTGAGAATCACGTAAGAATCTAACTGGTAGCCATCTAATACTAGTCCTTGTACAATAAGTACCCAAGTTTGCAAGAAGAAGTAGTTTCTACCAAAGCAAGGGTCTGCCCAATATGTGGATAAAGACTCTTGAGTTCAGAAAATATCTACCTACCTCCTGCTTGAACATTTCAAGTTTGTAAATGAGGATGAAATCTATAACAAGCATTACGTTCGTATTAAACGACTCTACTGAGAGTTAAATATTGATCTCGAGATGAAAGCGGATTGAGCGATGCTTAGATTTTGATCCGGAAACAAATTCAGAATTTTTAATGAGCTAAATTTAAAACATAGTGCTACCGTCTCTATAGTCACAGGCAATTTTAATGTTCATGCAGGCGACAGCTAAGCAAGACAAATGCTAAACATCGATTAAAATCTGTCTGCAGTTGTGATGGACTTTTATTTTTAACTATGAACTCACATTTTCTCGGGCAGTAATTTTCAAAAAAATCAAATTCGCTTCTATTTTAGAGGCGTATAATTTTGCAATGACTATGGTAAGATGTATGGCTTAATATTAAGGTAAAAACTTTAAATGTATATTCGTTTTTGTACCTACGGCGCAGTTACCGAAAAACCAGTATTTTAAAATTTATAAATTTATATCAATTTAAAAACTATTCGAACTTTCCCTACTCTTTATGCTTTCTGATGATCTGTAATTTCGTTTGTCTATATATATTAAATATGTACATATTATAAAACTATTAAACGGTCATAACTGTGATTGGAATATTTTTTAAATTCTTTAAATTCTTTGTAATTTTTGAGAAGCAAATGCAACGACATTGCTTATTAAAAAAATGGATATTTCAGCGAAATTCTCATATCTACTACTACTTTTGTATCATTTTCAGGTGGATAACTTTAATATATTTGAATCGACTTTCTTTGATTTTATGAAAACTTTAAGAACTTAAAGTGGCTCAGGAAAGAAGGAAATTTGTATCAATAACTTCGTCATTACAACAAACTCATTCAAGTATAAAAAACTTTAAAGATATTTGTTTCGCTGTTTGCCGAAAACCTAATTTTTGTTCATAATCTTCATAGTCTTACAAGGGTCTCACATTGAGTTCATATGGAAGTGTTGTTTTAACCAGCCGTGATCCCTTACAAAGTGCTTATATTTTATATTCATGAGCAAAGGGCATAAAAACTGCTCTTGGAGTCATTTACTCTTTAATTATCCTGCTGGTGTTTTAGTTGAAAATACAGCAGCAACATACAATAGTTTTTAAAATACACACTACCTTGCACTTTTCGAAGTCTTTAGAAAGCTGTAACATTTTGAATATACGCCATACTAGAAAATAATTGTTATAGATCTTCTTTTAGCCTAAAGCAATTTAGACAAAGCTTCATAAAAATCAGAAGAGATAATTCAGGAAATTTGTTGAATTTACATAAAATGAATCAGCATCGAGTTCGCTTCATTTATTTGTTTTTTTTAGCGTTCACAAATCTTTATTTTTTGTCAATCTACCGTGAACAAAGTCCAGAACTAAAATGTAATAATTGATTTATAATGTTTTGAATTCAGTTTGTCTCAAAAATATTTCAAGTTAAATTGCTCTTAATAAAGTGATATGTCATCGTATAGTAAGCTCGAAACGGTTTATGCACCCATTTACCCAAAGAATTTAATTATTAATAGCCGGAACGAAATGAAGATGTTCAGTGCTCCGAAAGGTATGAAATACTATCATCAAATGTCTCTATCATGAATAATTCATGACTGCTGGTGTCGGTTCCCTCAATCCTATAAATCAACCCGATCCAAGCCAGATTCACCAGGTGAATGCTAATTTTTATACTAATGTAATGACATTATCTGCAGATTAATACTGGAATAATCAATAAACATCTGTGCAATATCCCATAACATTTTTCATAAATAAAACACGTTTGCTGATTTTCCTGCGGGAGTAGGCCACTGATTACGAAAAAACTCTGCGACAATTACGCTCCACTTATAAGGGGTAACAAAACTTTGAAATAAGAAAATAAAGGTCATAGAGAAATGATGAAATTTTCAAAGTAAAATGGCAGCATACACGTCATTTCCTTGGGTGTGTTTTTACCCAAAAGCCAAGATTTAATCAAAAAATGCGTGTGGAACAAAAGAAGAGAAGAAAGACATCTTTCCTGCTAGGTACTTGCCGAAAATATGTACCAGTTCGGGTCATAGTTCTTACACGCTCACTTTAATTAGTTCAACTATAGTGTGTACTTTGAATTGCTCAACGTAAAGAATTTTACCTCATTTAAACAATCATTTTAATAAAAAAATCTGATTTTTTGAAATTTGCCAAAATGTTGTTGTTTCTTAATCAGTAGACAAATGGGTAGCTTCAGGCAACATCTAATTCTAATAATTATGAACGTCAGCGCTGGGCACAATGTTCATTCAAACGGGAAAACGTTTAAATAATTACGATTTTGACGTTAGTTAATGAGTACCTGCAGTTCCTCATCTCATCGTATTTGGCGGCTGGTAGGTACCATCAAAGAAATATATGAATGTAGTTTGTACTGAACAACGAGAGCGTGGCATATTGCGCCACCGTTTCTGATAATATTACTGCACCTGACCAATTTGAACTCGAGTTCATAATATAAAATTAATTAAACGGCCCAACGCTGATAATTGTGAAACTAGAATAGACCAAATCAATCAAGGTGCTTGGGATGGTAAAGCTGAAGTGCATAATTAATGCAATTTGTTTCATCTGAAAAAATAACAGAAATGAACGATAAATCGGTTTCAATCTAAGATGGGATGTTTTCCTGCCTGAAGTTCCAGTATGTTAACAATTTTTTGAATTGGATGCTCACGTGCTAAATCTTGAGGTTTAATAATTACGGTTTTTATATTTGTCAAGTGTTTTGTAATCCGATTATTTTAAAATTTCATTTGATAAATTATACCTTCAAATTTGGCTGTTTTCATTGGGAAAAAATTTCCTCAGAAAAATTTTATAAGACTTACAAAGCCATTTCAATATTTTAGTTAGACATCAATCCAAAGCATGTTTAAATAAACAACTTATAACTTTTCTTTCTTTGCATAATGGAACCTCGTAATGCTGTATAACCTTTGGATGCATAAAATAAGTACAATTATGTATGCGGGAAATTGCTTTGCATAAAATAAGTCTTATTTACCAACGTTTTCAGTATTTTAACAGTGAGTATGGCTATAAAAATATTACGAATAAAAAGATATACGAATATCAGCTCTAGCTATGGTTAGCTAATAACAAGTAAGAGTAGCCTTTTGATTGTGTGTACCTTAAGCCTTAGAGGGAACATGTGATCCCACCGTGATCAACCGACCGCCAACCAATCAGATGCGATTGGCTCACTACGCTGGCGCACACACTTCCAAAGTGAGATTAAAAGAAAAATGTTCGCTATTTCGACTAAAGTGCATTGAGATATATCAGTTCTGAATACACAAAAATTTGTTTATCACAAGTTCTCTGTTATCATTTCAGTACGTGCTCTTTTTCTAAGGTAAAGACGCTTGAGACGAAAAATATGCTCTTGGGCAAAGCGGGTAGCGGTAAAGCGAGTACTACGTGCTCTGACAAAGGGTCTTATTACTTGTGTTTATTTTTAAAATCTAAATTACAGTTTACTGTTTTAATGGCAGTGCTACTACTGTTAACAACTTTTTTTAATCATTAATCTTAACTTACCCGTTTTGGGTTACCTTCCCCTAATCTGTTTCCTCTTTATTAAAATACTAGCTATGCTGTTTTCATCAAAGTTCATCAAAATTTCGTCCAGTAGTTTTTTGATTCATGCACAGAAAAGCATTGTATGCAGTACGCATTGGTTTCTATTTCCTTTCTTGGGAAGTAATTTTCTTTAAAAAATGAATATCTTGAATATCTTAACTTCCATGAGCAATATCGTGATAATTCTAATTGAAGATCATTATCTAATAATTAGTAATTACTAAGACTTTAAGGTATAGAACGGCAAAGTGTTATCAAATTTTGTACTTTTGCGTGTTGTGCCTACATATACGACTCTAGTTATCATTTTATTATATGTATGTAAGTTCACAGCTAATAATAATAATAGAAATTATATTATTAAATGAACAAGAATTTATTTAAATGGATCAACTCCAGGTATGCGATAATTTTAGATGAACTTAGTATAACAATTATAATAATAATTAATCCGAAAATTTTGTAATCTACGTCCACGTCCACCGCGTTCTCTGTCTGGCCAGAGAATGATCTCCCGAAATCACTCTTATCGGTAAGTACATGTTATAATATATTCTAGAGGTCACAAAGCTTGATCGGTATTATTTTTTTTCGCAATCCACATGTATAGGTATTTTAATTATGTTACAACCAATCTCTTTGCTATATAAAACTGTCGTTAAAGTCTGTTAGCTTCTTTTTTTTACTAAAGTGTGATTTTAATTTTAATTTATATTTTGCAATAAACTTTTTCAAAAAACATTTGTTTTTTGACGCGTTCGGGTCTATGTGTTCATTTAGTGAACAAATAAAAATACATTGGGAAATTAAATAGTACTTCTAAATCAAGAGTACTGTTTGGTGGATCATGTACAAATCCGAAAGTACATTTTATACATATCATTCAACAGAACAACTTCTACCAGACAATATTTGAGCCTGATAAAGCGGACGAATTTAAGAAAAAGGAAAACCACACCTAGAAATTAGGTACCCATTAATACCTAATTTTGCTGTTAAAATATAAAACGATATTTAAAGCCAAACAAAGAGGTTTTTTTAAGTTTGTATTTACATTGTACATTTACAGAACATAATGTACTTGTGTGATAATTATAGAACAAATTCTCAAAGCACATTTGGCTTTTAAGAATAATACGAGCTCAAGTTCAGAACAATGTTATTAAACGATTACTTTCAGCATAATATTACACATATATTTTGTTTCAATATTAAGAATTAACACATATACATATTTAATACATTAATGCCTTACTTGTTTTTATATTTAATAGAGAATATCATGAAAAGCAAAACACCAATTCACTATACCGATTTAAACTGTAATCCCAGTCAATGCAAATATTTGTTGATGTTTTATTTTAAGTCTCACCACACATTTATTAAATTTATCTTTCTGGTTTTTGCGAATATTTTTCCTTATATCTTTACCATCTCATTTATAATAGAGATAAAATCAAAATTTAATTACACATATCTTATAAACTTAATTTCACTATGTCATATAAAAGTTTCCTTTAAAATGTAATGAAAGGTACCCTATTTATATAACTGTCACTTTGTTAAAATTGTGCTAACTTTATATTGGCTGAAAATATATTGCGAAAAAACTTAACACAAGAGTCGAATTGCTTCTGAGTCTAAAAATTCGGTGTAATGAAAAACATTCATTTTCTCAAGAAGCAAATTTTCATCAGCTAGTACAGTTGTATTAAAATTAAATTATTCCCTGGAATCGAACTCCTACTGAACTATCCTAACAAACAAATAGCATAAAAAATACGTTGTACATTGTAACAATGCCGGTCCGAAATTGCACTCAGCCTACATGTAGTTTGAAAATCTGAACTTCGATAAAGTTGTCCAATTGGCCTGTGGTGATGTCGAAATATTTGGACCAAAACTACTTAATACGTTTACCCATGGCCATGCAGCGAGCAAATAACGTAAATTTTCCACTTGACCGAAACGAAGAAAGTTTTTGCCATATTCGACATATGGTAAAATCTCTGGAAAGGACATCTTAGGATCAATCGATTTTGCTCTTTAGCCGGTTTCGAGATATGCCTGCGGAGTTAATTCTGCCTCTGCAATCAATTTTACATCAGTTCAAGCCCTGTCCGGTTCATATATTGTGGTCCACAAGAAATCTTGTGTTTCCTGGATTGTGAATTCATCTGGAACTTTTCAAGAGTGACACAGCACGGAAGGCTTTGTCTTAGAAATTCATGGCCTTTATAACCAAAAATCAAGCACAACTTCGACAAATCTACCTGGAAGAAGGAGACTAGTACAGGACGAAAAGGCATGCCACTACGGCCTTAAGCATCCATTTGACTAGTTAAACATGATGCACACGTTCGATAAAATTTTATCAATTTTGGGACGTACGATGCTCCGATACTTGTTAGCTAAGGATGAGCCAGATTGCTCTTGCTAAGCTGTTTACCTAAGGTCTTCGGCGAATGGCTCACAAAATTGGAATAATCTTTTGCTTGAGTTTCATTTTTCTTGCTGAATACCAGCATAATCCCAAAGCCAAACAGATTTCACCTCCGACTAGATGCCGGCCGCTATTAAGGCGAGCAGACAAGAAATCGATGAATAAGCGCACATAACGTAGTTGGTGTTCTCCTTACTACAGCCCCGCGGGGCAACATATGATTATCTTATGCTGAAATTTTCCTGCGTCTTCTGAAAATATATTCACATCATGGAATATTCAGAAGTGTGTGCTACATGACGTGTATACGACATACGTACCAGTTAAGAAAACGATAAGTTCCTCAACATAGGAGTCGGCCATAAAAGCGGAAGTATTTTCCTTTTTAAACTTCATCCTGCCTTTCTCCTGACGGACGTCATCTCTTAAGTAAACATGATTTATAAACGTCCATTCTTAAACTTACTAACTTTGTGCAGAATTGCCTCTGGTATGCCTACATTATGAAGCCCCGCACCTCTGCCCACGAAGTTTTTTTCCTTTTTACTTCTTCTATAGCTTATGAATTGTTAGCGATCAAGTTATTTGGGAAAACTTTTCATTGCTCTTTTAGTTTATTCCCGTAGCACAGTAAGATTTGTAAAAGACTTTTGCATTATAGATGTATTTACTGTACTAAAGTTGGTAAACTCAAAACTTTGGTTCGAAATAAATATTTAAAAAAGAATTAATGCACAAAAATAACGAAAGTATTCTGCGAAGCTATATTTTCTAAATTCATTTCCATACAAATATTTTGAGTATATGGTTGTTCTATTCAGACCTCATTATAAAATAACCACTTTAGCAAAATATAGTGTTATTAATATAACATTTATATTTTCAGAATAAAACAGACTGAGTTTTCTATATGATATTTGATTATTTTGATATTTGTCGTATACCTAAAGCGTTTAAATTAATATATAAAACACCTCAATTCCTTTCGGTACGGAATGAAAAATTAATTTACACTTTAATAAAATACCTATATTTTGACCGCGACAGCTTCTAAAATGAAACATAGATTCCAAAAAAACAATCACATCAATCAATTTTATTGTTTTGTAAATATCATCATTTGAGTAGAATATCATCGTTCAATCAATCGCTAAGATGAGTTGAGGAAGGGGAGTTAGCTTTTACGAGAATTAAATCTATTTGTAACAGTAAACCGAACAGTGGAATTTTAAAATAACAAAACTTAGCTCTAAATGATTCCTTAAGACGCGAATTTCCAAAGAATGCGACGTGTCATATTGCAAATCTGTCACTTGTTTGCCTCAAATTCGTAGTATTTAACTTTTTAACTTCTTTGAGAAAATCGACCTCAAAGTTTTGGCTTCAACTTACTTATCGAAAATTTAAGCCAACCATGCAAGCAATAGCGGCTCAGGGTTTAGAGCAGCTACTTATGGACTCTGGAGTATGAGACTGAGCCTTTCCCGAACCTCCCCAATATATGGTCCAGAAAAAACGAGTTTTGTTCCCGGGCAAAATCAGCTACAGCGCAGAACTGTACGCCCGGAGTCCTTCAGCACAATTCTCTGCAATTCAATTAAGTATGAATAAGTTTTAAAGAAAGTTCACATGGATGCTTATTGTTCTAGCGTAAAATGCAAATACACTTGTACAGTTACATAAATTACCTGGATAGTTACGTGAGTACTGCCGATTGTGGTTGTAATTTTCGTGAGTGGAAAGACATCTCGTATATTAAAGAAATAACCTCCAATTAACCTGCAATTCTACATAGACATTTTGACTAAATTTAAACATATATTTGATGTTGTAATTGCTTACAAATTTCAGTTACCAGCGCACATACTTGTAGTAACTGGCCGCACAATATAATTTTCAGAAGCATGAGCTCGTGGAGACGAACATAAATTTTATCAAAAAGATCAAATTGGTCTGATTATACAATTTTAAATGGTAATTATGAAGAGTTTGGGCACCATGTACTTTTTTTGGCACAACCACAGAGCCTTAAAATTCTCAAATCGAAAAATAACTACTTATTCAACATTGCTCAACCACCACCACCCGACTTTAACACTGATTCTACTCTGCTTAAACGGATTCCACTTTGCTTGTCTTGATTTAAGCCTTGAGACAATTTGTAATACCGACCTGATCATTAACGTAAAAGTGCCTGAACCTGATCTGACTGTAATCATCGCGTTTTTAAAACCCATTTTTGCGATCCACCACGTGGACTTTAGAGGTCTGTTCCTCGCGTCGAGGTACTCAAAATGAGCCATCGCAGGACGACAATTTTTCCAAGCTCTGACTATCTTGCAGATTTCGAGGGAGTAAACGATTTTTACGTTGACAGTCTACCCTGGCTACAGTTGTAACAAATTTTATTTGATCACTCATAACATCGTCATTATGGCGTTGCGAACTAATTACGTAAAATAAAAAAAAGTGATTATCAGTATATACACTGTGAATTTAATTTAAGCTCAAGCACAACAATTAACCTATAGGGTTCAATCAGCGCCAGGAATCAAGGTCAAAAACGAGGTAAATCTGTAGACCTGATTCAATTTGATTTGTTGTGGGTCAAAATCCGACTTACTAAACCTTACTTCCACCCTAACGCGCAGAACTGAAGTGTTTGAACAGATTGGAACCAAATACTTATTTTCGAATAGGGCTGCTATAAAAGAAAATAAAACTATTAACTTATGCGCGTAGAGGCTTTATTCACGCGATTTTGAAAAATTTTAATCCTTTGAATATCTTTAAATCCTTCATGTATGATAATAGTAAATTACACAGTTTAGATACTTAACACGCTTTACTAATATAGTAGTATACCAAGTTTCATTAAATTCGCTATGGTCGGGTCGAAAAGGTACCCAAATTCTGATGATTTTTTATTAAATAACATGATAATGTGGTCAAATAGGTACCCATAAAATTTATACATACATTTAATGTGTTTTATCTGTGTAAGAGATAATTTATTTATTGCCTAATGCCAATCCCTAAACCGATAAATAGGGAACTTGGAATTAATAAAGCTTGCTTCTTGTTCTAAGATATAGGAGAGCTTCGATCCTGGTCGACATAATACGTTCCATATGCATGGTTGAAAATCTCAGACTATTTTTAATCCTGATTCAGTTTCATCACGATACTTGTACTAGAAGTTCGTATTATATTTAGCGTAACACAGTGTGCAGTCAGAGATAACCCAGAGGTCATTTCTGCCATATGAACTCACGGGCACTGCCCATATTTAAGGAAAATAAACCATTGCTCAGTAGGAATTCATATGCATGTTCTAACATTAGTCTATTATTATTTTGATTACTAAAAGCTCAATTAACAATCGTGAGATACAAATTACAGTCATTGCTGTGATCAATCGAATCGTGTCAGTTGGACTTAGTTAGGGCGCCGTATGTGGTAGATGAGTAGACAAAATATTCCTCCGCACAATCATCGACTCGCTACAGATGCACGCAGAATTATAAATAAACAGCTTAGAAGTAGAAACGCAACTTGGCCTGAGTATGTTATTGAGCAGGACAAAATGAACTTATCCACCTGCGATCGCCCCCCGGGGCAAGACATCGTTGAAAGTTACTAAGTGGGCAGGAAGCACTAAACAAATTAAAGCTATCAACGTAAAAGTGTCGTAGCAAGCGAATTCTGTTTGAGCCAAGCCAAACCATAACGTGCTGGAGAAATATACTTTTGTGCTAAAAGTGGATGTCTGCTTGGGGACGGTCAGTAAAGGCGTCATTATCTCTCGCGTGAAAGTAACTAAAAACGTAAGGAAACTGATGCAAATTAAAAGATCATTTAATAATGACCGGATACCCAACTGTCGCACATTCTTTAACCGGAGGTTAAAACCGTGGCACACTACCTTGAAGTCTTGGAAGAAACCCAAACATCGAAAAACTCAAAGCTAGAGTCACTTATCCAGCGCCTACGATTAAAAAGGAAAATAAAAGGAAATAAGAAGAAGGATATATTCCCTAGCGAACATAATTTTGACGTTCGTGGCATTGAAATTTTTTGGCTGAGTATGAACAATTTAAAGGGACTTTCTTGCTGGTCTCCGTCGTTCGTAACTTCTTATTCCACTAACTGAGTCACAAGTCCTCCAAGAAAAATAAATATTATATGTAAGATAAAATGGAATTCTCGTAAAGCGGGAATTCCACATAAAAGTACAGTAAAACGAAAAGCAAAAGAAGAAGATAAATATATGCTAACCGCATGTCTATATTAGTTACAGGTGATTTCCTGACGCTTATTATTAAAACGATTAGACACTCTTTTAAAGCTACAAAAAAGAAAGGAAGATAGAAAATAAAACGCCGAATTTCATCTATGAATACTTCTTCAGAATTGCAAGATTAGGCCTCCAGGATAATAATTACCATCCCTTGTTCACAAATTATAAACACTCAAAGTATGGATTTAATGATTTAATTAGCCCTTTTCACTGGATTAGTTTGGCAGAATGGCATATACGATATTTCAATTTCGTGTTTGCTACATTCGTATGTTGGGGAAATGACGACTTTAAAACTTCGATAAGCCTATAAAGTTGAAAAATTCTGTACGTAAAAGATATTTTTGAAAAACTAAAACCTGGTAATTACGAATAAGTTGTAGAAAGTATAAATACCATTGTTATTTAAGATGTAGTTTTCATAAATTTGTATAGTCGTGGAGTAGTCTGAGGTATGTTTCTTGTCGTGAATCACGACACATAACACAGAGAAAAGGGCTTAATCAGTGAAAGTGAAACAACTTTGCGGCATAATTTTAAAAACAACTGATCATAAGCGATTGTTAATTACTTTTCATCTAGAAAAGAAGCCAGCCTTAATGACAACAAGTCGCTTAACTCGACAGGTGTTAATTCTAATGAGATACAAGCATATCATAAAATTCAAACCTACCGCTAAGAACGCAAACGCAGACGCGTTATACCGTCTTCCAATGGGATCTAATGCTGAGTCTGAGGCTAGCGAAGAGTCATGCCAGGAAGTCGCCTTGCAAATTATCAAACTTATTATCCCTTTAAGTATGATAAAGGAAGTATTAGATCTGTTGCATAATTCACATTTAGTAATAGAAAAGGAAGCCAGTACGAGATCCTTAGTACATTAGTCTGATATTAGTAAGCACAGTACAGATAAAGTAGAAAGCTGTGAACAGGTAAAGAAGATGGGAAAGAATTATGGATAGCCTTCTCAGATATTCTCCAAGAGCAATCAGAAAGCGGCCTGAGAACAATCAAAACTCCGAAACTCCACAAAGGCGTTATTATTGGATTCCAACAATTACGATATTACCCACCACGTAACACGCTCCCAACAAACGAACAGCAATGTCCCCGCGGAACGTACGAGTATGAATTCGACACTAACAGAAATCTATAGAACAAATATTAATATTGTTACAAAACAAAAACACCATCATGATATTCTAAACGAGGCAATAATAACGTATAATAACGCAATGTATTCTGGAACGAAACTCACGCCTTTTGAGCTATTTTGAGAGAATCCAGGAATTTGACAAAAATAAGTAATGCAACGACCAACATGACTACTTGCGAAAATTAAATGAATTTAGGGAAAAACTGTACCCAGAGACAAAAACTATGCTAGAAGAATGAACTAGGAAAATTAGAAAAAAAAAAATAAATGAACAGAACCGGGAGATTTAAAAGCTAATGAAGTAATTTGTAAGAAAGAAAATAGGCATAATAAACGAACCTTTAATTATACAAAACAAGTACTAAATAAAAATAAAATTTCACATAGCCAGGCAGACACTGGCCAGATATGAGCTATGTAAGCAGTTCTGGCAAGTGCTGCTTGGTCAGCACCGGTCAGGTACTTTTTATTAAATAGATTAATCAATTAGCAGTTCAGTTTTATAGGATCCATGTTTTAATTCTTACACTGCACTTTTCTTATGCTAGTTACAGACCTTCGTGATTCGAGGTACGATGTATGACGCCACGAAGAAAATCAAGCAGCTTCTTATTCCTTTTTACGAGATTTTTTCCCAGAGGAGGTTGTTAGCTTAAAGCTGGCTACTATTGCGGCAGTCCGACTTGCGCGGAGATCTCAATACGTCACATATAAAAAGGTTTCAACAACTTTCTCCGCGGATTGCAGCCAAATTAATGCAACTAACATTCTGGTCCGGATTTGCATTCCTTTGAAGTTATGCTTTGCCTTGCTCATACATACACATTTTTCCTCTGACACGTAATCATGTCTTTTTGCTTAACTGGTGTAAAAATTTTTTTGTATTAGGAGGACCAGAAAGCAATCCATTATTTGAAGTTTAAACAGCAAATTGTATTTTTCCCTAAAAGTTTTAAATATTGAACCAAAACATAATTTCTCTCTTTTTTAACACAGTTTCCCATCTAATGATCAATTTTTCGAATTAACTTTTTAAACACTTTCTGTTTGAATTAAAACAAAATCTGAAATTTTTTGTTACGTGTGGAGTGTCCAGAGACTTAAAGAGACTTAAGTGTTGCAGTTTAACTTAAGAATTCTTGGACGCGTGATTAATAGCGTATGTGGCCTCGCATTCTCGTTATGGATAACTTTCTGTCGATTGATAAAAAATGGTCATATTTCTTTAAGTTTTGCCTTCAATATTTCCAATTGTTAGCAATAAACGTTAGCTGCGATCGTTACGCCTGATTTCATTGTGAATTACACTAGATATGCCCTATCAAATACACATTAAAAACTTCTTTAGAGAAAGTCCTAGCTAGGGATCTGGAATAAGGGTTTATTTTGGAGAAAACCATAGCCCTTTTGCTTTGTGTTATCGTAAAATATCCATTTCTCGTCCCCATTTACAATACGGTACAAAAATGGTTCATATCTATACTTTGTCGGCAAAGAATTGCAGATTGTCTTTCTCTGACAATTACTTGATTACTTTATCGGCTGACAATTCGTATGGTGTCAAAATCCGCATTATGCTTGTTTTTCCAATGCCTTTTTAATGTTCTTGCACTGTTGACCATAGAATCTAGAGTGTTTGTAATATTTCGTCATATACTCCATAATCATATAATCATGAACCAGTGACAGCGCATATCATCACAAAATTTCGATGGTATTCCAAACGTAGGAGCATCCTGCAGGTTTTTGTCGCCAGATTTAAATTTTATAAACAATAATTGATATTTATTTAGACTTTAAATTACAGTTCTGATCTGAAAATTTAAATTAGTAAACACTAAAAGAAAACAAGCCAGAAGAAAAGTACTTACACTGCATAGTCTGGTAAGCACCCTAAACTCAAGTAAACAAAATAATGGATTATTTCCCGGGCCCCCTAAGATATTATATTACATTTTATTTCACTTGCATTATTAACCTCTTCAGGGAGGAAATTTTAAAGCTACTTCAAAATGATTTATGATTTTGTATTATATTTTACTCATACTACATTGAAATTTATACAGTAAGTCAAACAAATTGGGAAAACCATAAAAAACAAAATAATGTCCATGCATGTAGTCGCTGAGTGAAATGACTTCATGCATTCAGGGCATGAATTTTTCACAAATGTTGCAAATTTGCCTTTTACAATTCTTATGGTGGCATCTTGGAGGATTTTTGACTGTGCCTCTGCAACAATTTGCAGCTCTTTGCACCGTCCTCTTAACCTGAGTACAAACATAACAGAAAAATTACATTTTGCTTGCAACACACTTGCACAAAGCTTCTGGGAAAAAGACTGCCCCAAACGATAATTGTACACATTTGTGTATATTTGTAATATTACAAATCCCGGTTTTGAATTAATACTATAACTACAAAATATTTTTACACACCTGTTTTTTTATTCATAAAATATTCATTATATTCTTCAAATAATCAAGAGATCTATAAGACATCAAGTCAATCTTACAATATTTACAAAGAAACGATCTTTTCGTAGAATAAAATTCTATCAGTGCTGCTATAAAGGACTAAGTAAAGTGTAAAAAGAAAGTGCAAATCTATACTGCAATTTCATTGTCAAATTTTGGCTATTCCGAAGATGAAAAAAATAAAATGAAAACAAAATCGATTGTTTCGACCTTTTTAAGTATTTAATTAGGCTATTTACCGCCGCAATATCAAAGACTAACTTTAAAATTGTCTCCAATTTCCAGCTGTGTGTGATTCAAAATTTCTCTTTGCGCCTTTGTACAAAGCTAAGGTCAGATCTTTCTTACCATATCGTTTCTCGAAATTATCGCAATTAATTGAATCGCATGCCGTTTCGAGTACGGTCAGAAATTGTACTCTACAGCGGCCAATTCAGTTTGCATTTTAATTAGAGCTTCCATGTGGAACTATGAAGCCGGCAAACGCTCGCTGTGCAATTATTTTTCAATTTTAACTTTTACTCCCGCTTAGACCACTGCTGTACCCTGCTTTAATTACACATCCGCGCAGCACTCGGGGCGTCAAATGATTAGCCTTGTCAGTGTCATGTCAACAGCAATCTCTAACTGATCGGGAGGCAGTGAGGTACCACCTATATAATACTTATTGTTAATTAACGCCTATTGTCGCATGTTCAACGGCCGTGTAATGGCAAGCGTGCTATTCTCAATGAGTCTTTACATTGTCGACCGTAAAACTAATCACGACCGCAATGGGACTTTCGATTGTTATCTTTACTAGCTTTAAGCTCACAACCTGCTAGATTTAATACAGTGCGGCAGCGTTAAGAGTAATATATAAATTTGTACACATTCGTTTGACAGAGCACAAGAAATACGTTACAAAGACCATGTGGGATGTAAAAGGCCAAAAAATTGATATATCTGATACCGGGGTGCTTAGCACGTAGTAGTATGCATATACTTCGTATTGAATTTATTTTTCACTACGTTTTATTCGATTTTTATTTTGTTACTATTTAAAATTTCCTCTGCTAAGCACGAGACCAGCATCACTGCCACAACACGTACTCGCAAAAAACAATTATTTGATATAAAACACCAAACAGGTTAAAGTAATCGATCTTTTTGATTTTATAGTAACAATTAGCTTTTGTAATAGTTATTCTTTCAAAGTTGTCAGATTGGTCATCAATCATGAAGACGTTAGCTAGTTGTATAAGCTTACTGATTTTTAAATAAATAGTAGTACTTACAATACAGCCAAACACTGCAAATTTAATAAGCATGACAATCTATCTATCTAGGCCAACTCTTAATAAAGCCCAAGCACAGAGCAAACCTCTTTAAAGATGTAATGTATATGTTCAATAAAATTTAATTCTTAAATATAAAACGATCAAAAATAGAATGTTCGAGGGAGTGTAACTATAACATAGTAATTGCGACTTCTGTGGAATAGGATTTCTCATTTAGAAGTATTAAATTCTAAATTATTATGAATATACCATAAATAGAAAGTACTCAGATCACTTTACCACAAAAAATAAAACAAAAGCATTAGCGTAAAGAAGAATTTTATACTAAAAATGACAATTGTTAAAAGAAAAAGAAGAGATTTAATATGAGATGGCAAAGTTATTTTCGCCTTTTCAGTGTGGCGAAAAGGACCCCGCACCAAAATCTGTACTAGTTCAGCATTGTTTAAGGACATTATTTATACTTCGCTTAAGGTTTACGATTTACGCTGTGGATGCGGGCTATAGACGATAATATAAATCAAAACACAAAAATAGTCTTACTACATAAAATACTCCGAAATTTACATATTTCTATTTACAGAAAGCTACACTTTGAGAAAAAGCAACACTTAATGAATCTTAAAAAAACGGCTTAGTTTATTTAGTGTTTACAAAAATTTTTTCATAATAAGTTCAAAAGCTTTATATTCTATACTACGTACTAAATTTTTGGATCTCAGTGGGAATTTCTGCAGCCTTTAGTATTGCGATGCTCACAATTGCCATAATTTCACTCAAAAAAATTTAATCCAATAGAGCGAGATGTCCAACTCACTATTATAATATTTTTTCCTTTTTTTGCGAAAACAATTTTGATAATGACTAAATAATAAGATGAAGCGTTGTCATGCTCACAAATCCGATCTTGGTAATGCTTGGCCATATTCAGTCAGAACTGCTTCAAGCAGATTAAAATAGTCTCTCTACTTCATTTTAGTTGATACAAATCAAATGCGTGCCTTTCCATGGCAACAGGGCCACCAAAATCATCACTGCGCCACTTTCGAAATTACGACTTTCAAACGTAAAATGTCATTCGTAAATCGGAGTAGTACAATTTTAGGCCATCGAGTGCGTCTAAATAAAAATCCTTTTCATCTGAGAAAATAATATTCTTGCACGTCTTCACCGCACGATGTCCAATCTGAACTTAGCATTCTGGGATCGGTTAGTTTAAATTAGTTTTTATAATGTTTTATTTAAAAAACTTGCCACACAAATGGTCCTTTTTTCGTATTTAGTATCAATTTGAGAAAAATCTTTAACTTATCAAAATTTCCAGAAACCTTCACTACTTGGATGTACCTCAGCAATAACAATAATAATACAAACTTTTAAGTGGAATCATAGAAATTTCGTATATTTGTACTCCATACATAATTTTATTATTTTTAATATTCATTTATTTAATTTTTTTTATTATTAAATTAACAAAGTATAGGAATGTAATTATTAGAGCAAATAAGGTGTTCATCGATTCGTCGATGGATTGATGTTAATGCGAACCCAGTTAGTCCTTCCTGGCCGGTAGAGTTCCGCAGGTACGTTTTCAGACGTTGAAATTGTTCTTTCTGGAGTACCTGTTGAAACTGGTAATGTTACTGCAATTTAAATCTTTACTGCAGTCTTCAAGGAGTTCAATTGCAGAGGTTGAACAATTGCTTCTATTTCTATTTAAAATAATTTGTTTCTATTAAATATCAAATATACATTCCATATATAAAAGATATATATATATATATTTGTGTATACGAAACATTATATAGAAAATACAAATATATATATATATATAAACCGCTTACATATTATGAATTCCTTAGAAAGGGTGCTTATAAATGTTGACGGCAAGTGAAAATTCATCAAATTAAAAGCACCAGAATTTTTCGCTTACATTAGAGAAAAATTTTTTTGATTCTGTTTCTATATCTTTCTTATAATTCTCAAAGTATTGCGAATTAAAAACTATAAATATATTATTATATAACAATTATAAATATTATATTTATAATTTTGAAATTTTAATGTTTTAATATTCCATTATTATAAATATTATAAACTTTTAGTAAGTGCGATGACGTTTTACTACATTGTTTCCACCATGTACTAATTACAACAAGCAGAAAAAATAGAAAAATTCTTTTCATTTAATGTAATTTTCCGCGGTAGGAGAAAATGTTTATCCTTAAGAAATCTGTTAAAAAGTGTGAATAAACATTTTACAAAAGTATTAGAACATGATTCAATAATAAAATGGCAAAAGGAATGCCGCCTAGTTCATAAGTGTAGTTATCAAAGAGTTCGTTGGCTTGTTCAAGATTAACATCGAAAATTAGCAAATTGATGTTAATTCTACATAAGAAAGCTAATAATTGGATAAACACGTAAAATTAATTACAGCTGTCAACAAACGCGCTATATGAGAAACTAAATAGGAATCTAGAAGTAAATTAAATTTAAAACTGTGAAGAGCGAAATAATGGACTGAACAAAATCATTTGGCATAGAAACCGAATATTTTTTAAAAACTTAAATCTAAATGCTGACTTATTAATATTGAACGAAGCTTAATAGAGGACCAATAGATAGACCAATTGTTAAGCAGTAATAATCTATATCGTTTGTTAGTATCGTTTTGCAAGAATTGATTACCTGTAGCATTTCTCTATTTATACACATGCTTGTATGTGAAACATAAATATACATGTGGTACAGTTTTCTGCGGAACTATTTTTTTGTACAAGAATTATATTCAACTCGACTATTAAATCTCGCCTCACTGAATAAACACTGAGTTTATTATTGCCTTCGAAGAGTTACGGACCCAAGTTCGAAAAACGGTGCGCGCGTGGCTCTGAACTGTTAGTGAAATTGTTTTAATTTATTGTCTTGTAAAACTGAAATGGAAAAATTAAATGTAATAAAAATGGGGATACTCAGCGATCTCAACGTTGTAATATGCAATAATTTATGGCAGTGCGCAAATGGAACAATCTTCCTAATTGGAAAACAAAGGGTTCAAAAGCCTCAGCTATAATTTTTCTGCATGTGAAAGAAAATCAACTAGGCCGTATTAAGAAAGCAGTGATTTCAAAAACTGCACAGGATATCTTGAAAGGTGTGCGTTTGTCTAAGGGGTCAACTAAGAAACAGTCTTTATAAAAAGTTATACAAAATAAAGAAAAGCGATCAAACAGTGCAACGGCACAAAATTGATTTTCCAGTGGATCAAATGGGAGAACTAAGTATTACATTATCAACTGAACTCCTTTAAATTCTCTGCCCTCATGACTTCGAAAGTTCTAGAATAACCTCAGTTATAAGCTCAGGATTCGCTTCCAGATTTGAATTCCTTAAAAATAAAGATCATAGAAGAAGACAGTCGAAGAAACGATCAGAATAATACAAATTTGGAAATTTGCAAAAGGTGCATCTAAGGAAATGTTCCGATATAACAAGAAAAAGAATTTCAAAAAATGCGGCAACAGTGGTTAAAAGAGTACATAAGTAAATTCGAAGTTATCTGTTTCGTTTGCAAGAAAAATTGACATACGAGTGAATAATATATTGAAACAAATATTGTCATTATTTTACCATTATTTTTCAAAATATTCTCCGCGATGATCGATACACTTCTGCATACGTTTGAATTAATTTTCATAGCGCTTTTCCCATTCTCCAAAACATGCATTCTGAACGCAACAACTGCTTCTTCCGGCGTCGAAAATCGTTAATCACGCGGTTTAGTTCACGAATGGGAACAAAAAGAAATCATTGGGTGCCAAATCAGGACTGTACGGTGGATGACCCTTCAATTCGATGTTTTGACTATTTAAATATTGAGTTATTTCGATCGATGTGTGAGAGCTCGCGTTGTCACGATTGACGATTCTCTAGTGGCACTGTAGCCGCATGCCCATTTATTCTCAAGAACAGGTGACCATTTGCTTCGGAGTGCTTCTTGCGCGAACAACTTTTGTTGGGTTTGGCTCATCTTGGAAAACCCATACAATCGACTGCTGTTTACTTTCGGACTCATACGCGTAGATCCAAGATTCATCATCTGTGTAGATGTTATATACGATTATATATTTAAACATTTCCTTGCACCAATTATTATTCGATTATCGAATTATGCGGAATCCAACGCGCGCAAATCTTTTTCACGGCTAAATGTTCATGTAAAATCTTGTGTATGATTGTCATACTAATGCCCAGTGATGCCTAAATCTCACAGTATGTTTTCTGACACAACAACCGCTTTTGGACGACTTTCGTTAAATTCATCTGTGAGCGAAAAACGGCCACGATTGAATTCACTAAGCCAGTGATATACAGTGGTTTTAGGTGGTGCTTCATCGCCAGAAGCCAAAGTAAGTTGATCGACGCACATTTATTCAAATAATCCACGTCGAAAGTCGTAATAAATCATCGCACAAAAATTCTCACAAGTTAATTCCACTATTTGACTGAGATGAAATTTTGAAGTCACTGTAAACAACACAAATAGCGTCCATATGACAAAACGTTCTGAGTACGAATACCGTCAACAATGTCAAACTTTACGATGTATATGTCAGATGGCGTCTAGCAACACCATTTTTGCAGTTCCGGATGCATAAATAGTAATCTTTGTAAAGCGTATGACTACAAAAGCAGAAAAAGAATTGGAAAGTCGAAGAAGACTGAAATTCTTATGTTAAATACTTCAAAACAAATAATATACCGATCTATGCTGTATTTGGCTTACGGAACATGTATAACAAAAAAGTGATTTTATAGTGAAATAACACTAAGCAGTCAGTGATTGAAACAGCAGGGAATGAAATCCCATGGCAAAGTTTGTAGCATGTTCAAAAAGTTTTATGCATTTACAGAACGAGGGACTAGCAACAAAATCAAGAAAATTAGAAATGACAACACCAAAAAATGCAGATCCAAAGAATTCCCATCACAGCAAAATGGCATTGAAGAACGGGCTAATCGCACTCTATTAGATATGGCAAGATGTATGCTACTGAAATCGAGCTTACCAAAAAGTCAGTAGGCTGTCATAAACACGGCAGCATTTATTAGAAACTGATGTCCAATTATCGTCATCATGAGATAAAACATAGTACCTACACAGAAAACCACCGAACACATTTGGAAGATGAAATTAATCAAAGTAATTTCATTGCTACTACACCTGAAACATTAACATCCAGAGAACGTACTGAGAAAGAGAAAAATAATTTTGAATCCGTTGAACGAAAACGGTAAGACTGTCATTGTAGTAGTATACGCCGACGATCCATTAATAGCATCGGACAGCTTAGATCTCTTAATGGATACAAAGAAAATATTATTATACAAATTTAAATTGAAGGATCTTGGGGAAAATAAATCAAGTTCTGGGAATATCCGTTAATAGCGATTAGAACCATGGAAGTATCTCAAAGGAAATATATTGCCAAATTTTGTATGACGGATACGAAAATGGCGACTACTTCAATTACTTACTAATTAAATTAATTACAATTGCTTACTAAAAACTTATGTCCAACATCTGAAGGAGAAATTTTGGAAATGCACCGGAAGCCATTTAGGGAATTACGTGAAGCCCTCATCTCTTTATACAATACAGCATGACCAGATATAACCTTTGCTGCATGTACTTTAAGTAGGCCTTGTTTTAATCCTGGAAGAGCGCATTGGATAGCTTCAGAGATGATGTCAAGATATCTTAAAATCTCAATCGACTTCATATTAACTATCCAAAAATCCCCTTCAACAAGGTAAGAATCAATATCGTTTGTTAATATCGTTTTGTCAGAATCAATTCTGAGTAGCATTTCTCCACTCATACACATATGTTTTCATACATATGAATTATAAGTGTGCAAGTTACGCAGTGTTTTGCAGAACTATTTATTTGCACAAGGATAGTATTTTAGTCTACTCTTAAGCCTACTGAATTTATCATTGCTTTCGAAGAGTTTCGTTTTTCCTTTAACAATTACAATCAATTATTACATTTGGGATTTAAGTGTAATTCACGAATAAGTTGTCAAATAAATAATTTTTTAGTATATTCTAAGCTGATCCTTTTCCGTGTCAAACACAAACACAATTATTAAGATCGTAAAAATAAAGACTTAGCCAGCTGATACCTCATCCACAATAACATCACTATAGCAATCAGTTGGCTTTTCTGCATGGGCGGAAATTACGAATGTTGACAATCAACTACTAAATATGGTTACTTTCGATCGTTATCTCCGTTTAACACGTTTGCTACCAACATGCCAAAGGGTACCGTCTCCCACAGGCCAATAATAAATTTATATACAGTACACAAAACTAATTTCAATATGAGAATTTAGGTTTGTTTTAAAATGATTTTGAATTTATGTTTCACTATGGCACATATGTGGACCGACTATCGCGCATATGCAACATTGTTTTTTACCAAATAGATCACGTGTCACACATATGAGTCTCAGAGAGAAATTGACGGGCGAAGAGGACGATGAAACTAGATCGCAGTGCAAACCATATAGAAAGTAGTGGGTGCAAATGATCGTGGAATACAGAATATTAGATAATTAAAGATCTGGGAGACAAAATAATTTAGATGTCCACGGCTGACAAAAAGGTAAATGGTAAGATATTAGCTAGTAATATTTGAGCCATTTATTTTGAAAGTGAGGCAAGTCCATTTTTCAAATAATTTCCATTTTATATTATATCGATTTTTATATGGTCAATGAAAACCAAAATAGTGTAAAATATAATTTGCAGAAAAAATGGACTTGCCTCACTTTCAAAGTAAACGGCTCATTTTATTTGTACAATGATTGAGGAGAAAAACAAAAACGAAGAAAAAATGAATAAAATTAAATCCAAAATTGACGGAATGCATGAAATAATTAATAAAAATGATAATAAAGGCGAAATACAAATTCCTTCATATGGAAATATTGTTCAGAGCGGAACCGCTAGGACAGCTGTTCAAAGGCCTTAACCAAAGGAATTGTAACCTTGTACAGTACAGGATTCAGATGAAACTATGAAGATGGTAAAAGGAGTAATAAATTCCAACGAAATAAAAACTCGAATAGTCTTCACTAAAAAGAATAGCGTTTAATTAAAACAAACGGAAATCAACAATGACAAGCTTTTCATGGTAATGTCATTGAGACAAAGATTTGTGCAATGTAACTAAAACAAAGCAGGGGAATCCACAGCTAATTATATTGTACAAAGCTTAGAGAAAAATTACACAAATGCGGAATTAAAGGAGGAACTGAGTAACTGGAATCCAAATATAAAACACTGTAATCAGCTAAGTATAACTTATTCAAAGCAAAATAAATACATGCTGTAATTAACTGTCATAGAGTTAAAGCTATAGGACACTGTGACCATGCTGCAAGTAGTGGGGAGTGTTCGGAATACAAGAATCAGATAAGAGCAACTCAACTAAGAACGGATTATTTAACAGCAAATGTAAACAATACAAATGAATAAGCGGTTAAATATTTTCTACGTAAACCTGAGGAGTATGAGAAATAAGACAGATGAATTGAAACTTTTGATTTATAGGAAATCGAAAATAGACATTTTAATCTTTAACGAATCCTGGCTATACACAAGCGAGGTTAAACACTGTGGCCTGAAGGGATTTGGTGCTATACACTACAGCAGAGATGATGCCAGAAGGGAAGGATGTGCAATATATATTAAAATTGAATACAGCTATAGTATTTTTAAAAATAGATCCAAGATATAATTTAATTGTTTTAAATATAATAGGTGATAAGGAGATTTTAAAATTGCAACATTTTATAAAAATCTGATCACTTTCGTGGTTACTAACGTAAATATTCTTCAGTATTGCGAAAATACTAAATCTTACCAAGAGAAACTTATGATTAATAACTGTTATATACTTAATCCCGAAATACGTGCAAGAAAGAATGAATGTAATGCGACTCTAATTGATCATTTTATTACCAACAAAATTGTCACCCAAGATGTTTTCAACGTCTAAGTAGAGAATTTGTCGAGTCCGGATCATGAGACCATAACAGAACTAAATAAAAGTATTAAACGGAAAACATCTAGGCTAAGGAGAACTATCAATGTGATGAATGAAAACAAGTTTAAAGACGTACTAAATGCCAAGATAAAAATGTCAGCCACTAAATATGTCGGTATTCATAGAAATAATATAGGTAGCCAAAGAAAAATCAACAAATACGAAAAGGATTCGGACGCAAATCCCCAGTTGGATGACAAAAAGCTGAACTAAAAATATTGAAAACAAATTTAAAATGTATAAGCAAATAGCGGCTATGGATCAGTATAAAGCTCAAATAATCAAGCTGATAGGATCAGTATAAAGCTCAAAAGAAAAAGATGGTTCTAATGGTTACCAGAATAAAACAAAAGAATGTAAATAACGGATCGGAAAATGATACAAGAAACTAAAATAAATTATGGAAAACAATAAAAGAATCAATTCTATGACAGAACGATTCTAAAAACGTAAATTTTAGAGGTATGAAAAACACTAAAAGATATGTTACTCATAATTCAGTAGAAATAGTGGAGATTATGAATAATTACTTTGCTAAAATAGGGAAAAATACAGCGGATGAATTAAAAACCAAAAACATAACAGTTAAAAGAGTAAATAATATTGGGAAAATTAGCTCAATATTTTTGTCACCAACAGACAAATTTGTATTCTCCAGGATAATATTAGAACTGAAATGGTAACTGGTACGTAATACAATATTTGTGGATATTATACATTTGATACTGTGGACATATGAAGGTCTTGAGGAACTATACGAGGAAAGCCACTTCAACTACTAAGGGATTATCTGGACAAAAGAATCATTAAAATTAAATTAAACAGCATTTATAGTCAGGAGACGCATATAATAATCGATGTACCTCAAGGGTCAATAGGACCATTGTTGTATTTACTATATATAATATCATATTTCAAAATCTGAGCGCAAAATATATCATATATGCAAGAAGTGTGTTATATTCAGACGTTAGGATAGATAATGAACGATAATTGCTGAAACATGAAAAGTTAGATTAATACTGTCAAATTCGTCACATTTTCGTTCTAAAAAAATTTAAAGCAATAGGTACAGATGTATTCACATATGTAAACCGAATTAGCATTGAATTGTGCACATGTTATATGCCGTATTGCTTTGAATTGAAACTAGCCTATCGGGCTTAGAGACAGACAGCCAAGTAAGTATTTAAAATGTTTAATATTTAAATGTCAAAAACGCTGAGTTTTGGCATAATGGAATATAAGATCAAGAAGTCTTTAAAAAATATATTTTATCGTCATATTGGTAAACAAAACTTCGCGCTGTTAATACTGTTATACCGAGAATTATATTACTGTACGTTCATAGTTCAAAATATTATTATCAAAATAACCAAGATTAAGAGTAGAAGTTGCGAAAAATCACTGCGCATTGTTAAAAAATGTTAAGTTTTTATATTCAAAGATATTCAATAAGTATGATCGTTTGATAAATTATTGCATCAGTTGACATCAGTTTCGGTTACCTTTATATACAAACCATGAAAGTAAAAGATTCGTTGACCACTTCTATGACATAAGACGGAACCAGCAGGAGATATTTTTATAAAAATATTGAGCCTCCCTCAAAATCAAACAATTGAAAAAATCTCAATTTTGGGGTACACTCAGATTTGGTTGAAAAACATATGAATTTTGAGCTCGATCACATTCAATTCTTTTGGAACAAATTATCAAAAAATTGGAGAAGTGGTATCCGATTTGGCTTATAGACGTTTCATATATGTTTTTGCAATCGACTAAAAAGTGGAGGTGTTGTTTTATCATAATATATTTAAAATAATAAATCAAGTATACATGTTGCTATTGTTGCTACAATAATGTTTTTGAATTTTTTATTTCATTTATTATTAATTTGACAAAATTCACTTATGTACTATTACTTTTTAAAATTTCATTACGAAAAGGCCGGTCTGTTATAATTAAAAGTACGGATCCATAGATAACTTTTTAATTATTTTGAACGCGTACAGTTTTACTTATTACGCGTGTAATATGTACCATTTGTTGTTTAACTCGTCTTGAGAAATACTGTTTTTATCCTCCGTCCATCCGTATGTGTGCCACGTCACGTGTTTTATCGTCTCATGCGACAAGAGAAGCATCGATAGGCGATCGCAATATTTTGACATATAATTTTATACTAGATTTTGCATCAAATATGTCTTAGATCACTCTCCAGTCTTTAAGCTGCACATTCGTGAAAATCCTATTTAAATCCGTTCAGTGATTTTTAGTAAAGTAAGGTACATTTCATATATATTATACATAATATAATAATTATGAAGGACCTTCTTATTATTGCTATGCCCTTTGCCGACATTATTTGCCCATACCAAACAAACAATCTAAAACTCTGACGGAAATCGTTGATCGTATCCATATGTGTAAAAACAACAGACGTAGGAATGTAAAGGCTTAAATTTACAAGCAGCACAAGCCAAGATTTACAAAAACTACGTAAAGGAAATGTCGCGGAAATCGCGGTCATTGGCTAGTTAACCCTTATCATTTTATTAGTTATCTGGGGTACACAAACGGTCTTATCTACCCACCTCGTTTACCATTTCAATTTATACATGTGTGAACAAAATATCTTCGTACTCTTCAGTGTTCGGCAACCAAGTAGAAAGCAATATGCCAAGCGATTCCTTGAGGTGTCCTGACTAAACTAATCAATCTTTTGTTTATATGGAACAAAGAATTGATCAGAACACGCCATGGATTGACGTACTGCTTTTTTACTTACTTATCGCACACCGTGTATAATCAACATCCGTAAATCTAATGTTAAGTGTTATTAATTAATTTTGCATTTGTCCAATGCATATTCACAGGCGTAAAGGAAAGAGACACTGAAGCGCAAAGGGTTACGATTCTTGCTGGGATTGCCCTAATGAAGGGAACTTATGCTTTCATTTGCTCCCAATGATATGCAATTGCAGGAAGAAGGTATGATCCCGTACGGGAAGACGGCAGTTCTAAGCTTCTAAGGAATGCTTCTGCATGCCTTTTTCGTGCCGTGTTATGCAGCAGTGTGCCAACCCCTGAGATATTTGACACGGAAGAGTTTTCTATGCGCCTGTGTCAATTACACCCAATTACACCCAACGCAGAAGGCATACACGTTGATGGACGGCGTTGTCACGAATATTACGTTTTCGAAGAATTTTTGTAGCGTTTTGATTTTTGTAGAGTTGTCCCTATGGAAACCCTAGCTGACTCTAGTCGAGGTATGAATAATATTATTCATATTTCGCTCTAACTCAAAACAATGACTTTTCGCATTATTGCATATTAACGCATTATTGCATATTGCATATTGCAGCACATTTTATGTTTCCCTCCAGGTTTATTCCTCACACTCTGTGTAAACAAAGGAGGGGTTAAGTCATTTCCTATTGTAATATGCAAAGTACTTAGCATATTGATTATACCGCCCAGGTTGATAACTATTAATCATTCTCTACCGACTACGAGGAGGTTTGCTTTTAGGCGCCAGCTAAGAGTTAGCTTGAGTGCATTTTTGCCGCTCTAGTGCTACATACGAATTAACCCGTAACATATCCATGTTCTTTGAAGGTATGTGGCGTTAGGAAAAAGAAAAACTACAAGAATTTGGCGTCATAACATATTTATTGTAATTTAAACTGCAGATTACAGCGTAAGGATTGCACATAACTTGACGTGAGCGAACGGATTGTAAATAAGTCCACCGGCAGTGAATGTGTTCACAGATGTCGTGTCAGAGCCTGGAACGTGTCAGTGCAGTGTTTTTTATTTTTATACACGTTTCTGTGAATGATTCCATTCATACTGATCCGTGCTTTCGGGGAAGCGTTCGTGTCAGCTTAGTGTCTTCCAATATTCTCGGAAATAATATTTTCGTCAGTCATCAATCTTTTACGCAATCTGCTAAGAAATTTCATTGAACTCACTGAAGACACGAATATGTGTGAATAGTACAAACCAACACACTGGCATTGCCCTGACACGGCACATAACTGACCCGACCCCGATATGTGTGAATTGCTCTGACTTCTGCCGAAGTATGATTAATATGAAGTAGCGACACTTCAATCGAGATATGAATAATTTTCTTACAAACCAGGGATTTCCACGAGGAGGAGGGGCGACCGACAAAAAGTTCAATGCCAAGGTCACTCAGGATCATGTCCCACGCAACATACCCCGGTAATTACCCGGTTTTGTAAGACATGAAGCTGATGAGTTTTGCAGCGCTTGTTTTAGATAAAATATTATAAATCGAAATGAAACTGTTGATGGGGGAAAGTTTCAGTGGCTTCAGACGCGTGGAATTAGGCTTGAAAAAAAGCCAGCGCATCCTAAAGACAAAAACAAAATTTTCTGAAGAAGCACCTTTCAAAATATTCAATTTGTGTACACGTGAAAAGGGGAATGAAAGGAATTTTCAAAACCTTCATTTATCTTTAGTGTAAGAAAACTTCCAAAAGAAAACATTAAAAATTTGCGAGTATTATGCCAATATACTCCTACAATTATCCATGCTTTCTACATCAATCTCCGAGACGACAGAGACCTTACTCAGATGAAGAATCATTAGCTGAATAATTTTATTGCTTTGGTTTTTCTACGCTGCAATTTGAATTGTGCATTTTTTTCCTTTCTTTATTATCAAAGAATTTAACGAAAATTTGCTTTTATCTACTTATCAAATTACTCTATCACTTGAAGCTATTGCATTGATTTTAAAACTATTTATTTGTAATTTTATTTCAGATACACTGAAAAAATACTTATAAATTCTTTATGTCAGACACGATTAACCTCTGTCTGTCTGCTTGAACTTGTAGCGAGAATAAAGCATTGAACAGATTTAGATGGGATTTTCACAGATGCACAGCTTATTGTCGTAGACGTAGACGTAGTTACACACGAAGAAACGACACTTGCCGTGGCATATGCCAAGCAAAGCAGCCTTTAATGATGTACAATAATATAATAAAATATATCGCACGTAATGTGATACTAACCTAAACAAAATGCTCAGGGGAAAACGATTGAATGGATTCAACCAAAGGAAACATTTGTCGCACATGAAACCGCAACCATCGACTATTTAAAAAAAAGAGCAATGAACAATTACGGCAATTTGTGTTTAGCGCCAATTGTGTTATCGCTTCTCTACAGATTGATATTGATTTCACTTCGTCTTTTCTACCGATGTCGTATGATATTAGATTTTCTACTTTTTTCTGTTTTTTTTTGTGTAGCGAGTATTTCCTTTGACAAATTACAACTGTACCTTCGCAGTCACGATGTGTGCGTTGAGAGCACATGAAATTACCATTTATTGCGACATGCTAACTTTAGGAATGTTCCAAAAGCCAACATATTTGTTTCTTTTGTCGGATAACTTGTGTTTATTATCGTTATCCAGAACCAATTTTTATGTTTTATGTTAATTTCTCTTTTGTCGTCCCAAAGCAGTCATTCCAGAATAACCTGCTGTGCTTCATCATGGTTCTTGGCAAGAAATACTCTCTGACTTCCCACGGTGAATTATCATGTTTTATCGCGATATGGATTTCTTCTGTAAGTCTGCTGCAGCCCGTATACTCTTGCTTCGGTACGGGAGAAAGACCATCACTGCGTTTCATATATCTTAAGATTGAGAAGTTATGAAGCGACAGCCTGGTGGATCTTGCTAGATCAGTAAGTCACGGTTGACTGTGCTCTTGGATGAGCCTCTACTCGTCCTTTGAAATCCAAAGTTTTTGCGGAATACGAATTACATACTTCCTGACTTTGCCCAGTTCGCAGATGAGATATTTTGGGCATACAAGAAACACGTTGTGGTGATTTATTTTCCTTTTCCTAACAAAACGAATGAAATATGAAAAATTGAATACATAAAAAGGAGGATATCTGCTTTGTTGGGCGCACCTGGTAAAATAATTGTTTTCCTTTTTCGTAAATTCCATCAGGTTTGGGTGGAAGTTTACCATAATTGGCGGCTAGTACCAGAAGGAACTGCCCGTGCTGTTCGGTTGAACTTTATGGCCTAATGAACCCATCTTTTGAAAAATTGTACTACACAAAAGGAATCCATCAGGACTTTATGGACTTAACAAGGAACAGGAAATTGAATCGAAATTGAGCTATTTGTATCCGCATTGTTATTAGCATCAGCTGCACGCATTTTGATTTATTGTGAATGATTTGGAAAATATCAGGCGTTGCTGAACAAGGAATATGCAGACTGTATCAAAGGAATGTTTGATTTTTTGTTTGCCTGGATAATTCGGAAAATTCTCAAAACAGATATTTTCGTTGATTTCTTTTCATTTCTGTCTGTTGTGTTACTAATGCTGCACGGGACTTTCAAGGTCAAATTGACTTTCAATATATTTGTTCCCATCATTTTCTTTTCAAATAGAGCAAAAACTAATGAATTGTTTCAGAACATGTTATCTGTGACAGAAGTGGACGATGTAATTTCCCCTTTAACTTTAAGGTGATAAAATTCCTTCCTTGTTCAAAACGCAGACTATCTCCATAGTCTTAGTTCTTTATCCATCAACTTAGTGGTTTAGAAGTACTTAGGCATTAAATAAATTCTTTTTTACAAAAATGGAACACCTCATTAAGAACATTTTTATGCAAATATGTACATACAACATTATTAATAATTTCATCGTTTTTAAAATATGATCTAAAAATATTCAAAAATGCTGTTAAATATAAAAAGTAAATATTTTAGGAAAATTTCTAAAATTTTAATTACTTAAGACGTTTCTTACATTAACCGTATTTAAAATGCGCCGTTTATTAAGAGTTACATGAAGTTTCATGTTATTTTACTTAATGCTTTGTTACTACCTTCTTAATTCCATGCCTTTTCAGAACTGTACTAATCAAAATTTATACTAAAAAACTGTAAGATATAAGACTTTTATATGAGCTTAACAAACTGGTATTTACTGAAGGATTTAAAATTTTCATAATAATCATGTATTAATATTGATTCTTTTAGGAAAGCCATATTCTTGGAAAAAAATTAATGAAAAAATTGAATTTTTATAACTATAGTAACCTATTGCACAAATATTATGGAGAAAAAATTAAGGTTTCGTTGTAATAAGCGCGAAATCTTTCAATTGACAAGTCGTAGAGGTCCAAATTGGTTGTGGTCGAGCTGGTTCGACGAATAAAATTTTGCTTTCCGTAATCGGGGCATGTCTGCAATATCATTGATAACTCGCTTTCCTCGATACGCTGAGCGACCAAACAAATTTAAGAGATGTATTAAAGACCTTTCGCCTGGAGGCGGCGTCACCTCTCACTTTTGAGACTGAGATTTTTTCAATTTTATATTATATTTACTGAATCAGTACTATATGCAACTGAAATAACCTTTGTTGCTGAAAATCCATTCATTCCATTAAGGAATAATTTTTCCCTCATTAAGTTGATATTGAAGTTAGAGTTGAATTTTGATTACAAATTTATGTAAATAAATTCACTGTTAAACCTGCTTTTTAATATAAACGAAAAAAAGAAAGATTAATGAATCGCTTCTACAACACGGATGACTAACATCAGCAAAAGGGAAGAAAATGGTAATACATAAATGGTTTTAATAAAAAAGTGAAGAACTAAAAAGTGAGGGACAATTTCTTAGTTTACGGGACTGTTTTGGAAATTGAAACATTATTGCGTTTATAATATGCCCCTTTTTATGGGGGACATAATACGCGTCATCGCCATCTCCATCTCTTTATTTTTCCTCTAATTCACAAAAATTATTACTATTTTGATAATCGCCTAATTAATACGCCACTGGGGACGCCATTGAAATCATAGCAATTGATTTTATCTGACACCGAAAATAAGTCGCTTATAAGTCGTTTATAGTATGACCGAAATATGAATAATATGAAGTAGCGACACTCCTTAAGGAGGAAAATTTACCGTTATAAAAATTAAATCGGTATGCATAAGAATTTTATACATGGACGGTGTGAAAACTGTTAGTAAAAATGATCGACGCGCGAAAAGGAAATGTCTACTTTGCAAAAGCTTTCCCCCTAGAATTGGGATGTTAAAAGGTGATAACATGTGTGTCTTCCATGTGGCAATTTGCTTATTTAAATTGTTTACATATTTTGTTACATCGCATTGATGGAAAATTGGCTCAGGCAAAATCTCTGCTTAGAATTAGAAAATATTTATTGTAAATTTGTTCTTAAAGCAAATGGAAGAAATAAAACTCAAATATGACAAGAATGTGCTCAAGGAGTGGGTGGGGAGTACCTAAAGTACATTAAAATTTCCTCACAGTCTTATTAATTTTTGAGACGACCTGAAACGATTTGTCATAAGGTGTTACACGAGTGTTATTCTTCGCGACTGCGTTCCTTAATTCTTATTGGCTGCTTGCAAAAAACTACACCATATTGGAGAATGTGTTAGTAAAACCTACAGCATAGTTGAGGACGGGTTACGAAATTTTTGATAATATGCACCTCAGACGTTCGTAGTTGAGATGCTTGTTGAAGTCAGCTGATTGCTAGCAATATTCGTACTCTTCACACTTAGCTTTAAGTGCATTTAAGAAATTCCTTTCTCTCTCGAACCACCAGCGCTTATGGAAGCAAAAGCTTTGAAATGTTTGAAAGCTCTATCAATACAAGGGGGTAGAGCTTTAGACTATTTGTGCCTTTGTTTTTTTGTGCTCTCCGTTGAAGTGGCGCTACTTCATATTATTCATACTTCGGTAGGACAGTCCGCGATCGCGATTTACCTGTGCCCATTTTGCGATGGTGTGAGATGCAAATAACCTTCAGTGAGTGTATTCTTTACGTGCTTAGGGTATTCGCCATATGCGAGAAAGCGTTTTTCTATATTTAAAATACGAATGTTGTGCTTTCAAACATGGCTTGTTTAATTTTGTTCATTTTGTGGTTATATATGTATTGTGTATACAATTCTGTTCCACGTATAACGTGTATTAATATTTCCTGTTGCGTTTCAATTCAATGGAAACTGTAAATTATGTTTTGGTACACATTAACCTCTACATATTTTTTTTTCTGCCAACATTTCGAGCAATTCACTGGAAGTTCCTTACTAATATTATAGGTGCATTTTGAGGATTAAGGATCGGTACATCATTTTAAATAAGCTTATTTGTTATTTATGTTTTGATTAAAATTTATATAGTTTCAGGAAAGTTTGAGGATTTAAAATTAATTAATTTGGTAAGATAAAATTCATTAATTTTCTATTTTAACATTCATTAATTGCTTTTATTATACATTTTGTTTGATTCAAATTTCTTCCAGTAGGTTTAATTTGCGGCAACAATAAAGGATTTAGTTATTTTGCAAAGTAATGTTAAATAATCAAATTAGGGAATTCCCTTAAATTAATATAGTTTTTCCCAAATTATGTGCACATATCGCTAATAGTCGAATAGTTTTATAAAAATCTTTCATATTTATTTCAGTTTTATATGGAATATATTTTTATTGGCTTTACAATATACTAAATTAATATTTTTTTCGATAAGATACCATGCTTTGATAAGTTAGATAATCGACAGTAATACTAATACATAACTTCATTTCTAATATTTTACTAATTTTTTGGATGAGTGATAATAGTAAATCACCTAAGCAGATTTATGTGACATTCATATCATACAACCTTATGTACCTGTTCTTAAAATTTTAATTAAAATTTTTTGAAACAAAATACCAAAATTATGAGTTTTGCAAGTCGAAACATAATTATGTATGTATAGGACTTTTCAATAGCTATGTCCGAAATTTGACAGCATATTGCTGAGGCGTTTCAGGTGGAAGCGCTGTAATTCTTCGGCGTTTGTGCTCTGCCATCGTCACAATTTTACCATGGAGCGCTACACTGTGCAACAACCCGTCAAAATTGTTAAAACTTATTTTACAAATTCGTGTTCTGCCCGCCAAACTTTTCGCGAGCTACGAAATATTTACGGCCGAAATAATCGTCCAACTGAGCGATCAATTCAACGAATTATCGCGAAATTCGA
>MNCL01000307.1:0-80309 GCA_001932985.1 Proctacanthus coquilletti
AGCAGCAAGGGCCATCTAACCCTACTAAATACCAACGAAATTTCCATATAGAACCCGAACAGATCAATTTTGACGATTACGAGCGGATTCGCGATTCAGAGGACAATAACTATGACCAATCCCTTTCTGATTACGCAGAACCATATGAAGAGAACGCAAGTGTCTTGCAGGACGCTGTAGACCTTACGGACGTGCATTTTTTAGACTAAACTGCTCTTCACTGCCTTACTTTGCATGCAGAACGAAGAGCGGAAAAATTCTTCAGATACTAATCGACACAGGCTCTAACAAAAATTACATCCGCTCAAATCTTGTCCCAAATCCCAAGCCCAACGAGCAGCCTTTCTACGGGAATTCTATCGCGGGAAATACCAAAATTAGCTACCACGTGGTAGCCAATTTATTCGGTCTCGAAGATTCAAATATTAAATTTTTCTTACTACCTTCTCTAATGTCATTTGACGGTATCCTAGGAAACGATAGCTTGAAAGAACTTTCTGCAGTAATTCATACCAAAGAAGATTATATGGTCATTAAGAATAAAGTAAAAATTGAAATCAAACAGCGCAAGTACACGGCGGTAAATAAAATAGACATAAGAGTCGCGCATATGAGCGAATCACAGGCGAGTAAAATTAATAATTTAGCGCAGGAATTTCCCAATTTATTCACCGAACCGGACGAAAAACTTACCTTTACAACAACGGTAAACTGAGAAATTCGTACGACAACAGATACTCCGGTATATTCAAAATTTTATCCATACCCCATGTCTTTAAAAGACGAGGTCGAAAAACAGGTCAAACAATTGCTTAACGACGGCATCATAAGACCTTCAAGGTCCCCATACAATTCGCCTGTATGGATTGTCCCAAAAAAAGCCGACGCATCCGGCGAAAAGAAGTACAGAATGGTAGTGGACTACCGAAAATTAAATACTATCACAGTCCCTGATAAATACCCCATTCCCGAAATAAATGAAATTCTAGCACAGCTCGGTCAAAGCAAATATTTTTCGGTGATCGATCTTAAAAGCGGTTTTCATCAAATTCCCCTTAAGGAATCGGATATTGAGAAAACTGCTTTTTCGGTCAATAACGGCAAACGAGGCTAACATTCGGCCTAAAAAACGCGCCCTCAATATTCCAAAGAGCGCTTGACGATATACTCCGAGAGCATATCGGTAAAATTTGCTATGTCTACATAGACGACATCGTAATCTTTAGCAAAGACGAAAGCATGCACTTCGAAAACGTTAAGAAGGTTTTCCAAACGTTAGAAAAAGCGAACATGAAAGTTCAGCTCGATAAGTGCGAGTTCCTTCGCGATGAAGTTGAATTTCTAGGGTTTATCATTTCTTCGAAAGGCATCAAAACCAACCCAGCCAAAGTAGAGGCAATAGTAAATTTTCCGCGTCCGAAAACACTTAGAGATCTCCGATCTTTTCTCGGTCTTTCAGGGTATTATCGCCGATTTATCAAGGGATACGCCAATCTGGCGAAGCCCCTTACAGCCCTTTTAAGGGGGGTAGGAGGAAGAATTTCTAAAAATCTTTCCGGAAAAAAACTTATTAGCCTTAAAGACGAAGAAATAGAAGCCTTTGAGAAAATTAAAAATTCGTTAGTGTCAAATGACCTACTGCTCTCCTACCCCGAATTCGACACACCATTCCAACTAACGACAGATGCCTCCGAATACGCAATTGGTGCAGTATTAGCACAGAACGAGCGACCAATTATTTTCATATCCCGGACTCTCAATAAAACGGAAGAACAATATGCCACTAATGAGAAAGAAATGCTGGCTATAATCTGGGCGCTTAACTCATTAAGAAATTACCTATACGGCACCGCAAAAGTTCAAATTTTTACGGACCACCAGCCGTTAACATATGCTCTAAGCCACAAAAATAACGATAACAAAATGAAGAGGTGGAAAGCTATACTCGAAGAGTATAACTATAAGCTATATACAAACAAACCCGGTAAAATGAATGTAGTCGCAGATGCCCTTCCCAGGCCTCCACAAATACCTTCTATCAACACACTAACAGCAACCCAACACAGCAGCGAAAGTTCTGGACATGATCTCGTGCCAACCACACAGGCACCTATTAACGCCTTCAAAAATCAATTAATAATAACAACGGGTGACGAGGTCGACTACCAATTTAAAATCCCTTTTCCCACATATCACAGACATCTTTTTGTACAACCAGAATGAACGATCTGACTACCATTCTCAAAAAACATCTCAACCCAAGCGTAATTAACGGGCTTCTAACCGATAATGGGAAAAATCCAAGAAATATACCCGAACCACTTTAAAGCCAGATTTACACAAACTCAAGTCGAAGATCTCGTTAACGCCGAAAGACAGGAAGAAGAAATCCTGAAAATCCATAGAAGAGCACATCGCAACGCACGCGAAAACAAAATTCATCTCATAGAGAAATTCTATTTCCCGAGAATGAATGCAAAAATAAATAATTTGGTTAGGCAGTGCGTAATCTGTAAAGAACAAAAGTACGACAGACATCCAAATAAACCCGAATTAAAAGAATCCCCAATTCCCCAATATCCCGGTGAAATCCTGCACATAGATATCTACTCTACGGAAAAGAGACTCATACTAACGGCAGTAAATAAGTTTTCAAAATACGCACAAATCAAAATATTGAAATCAAAAGCTATTGAAGACATAAGGAACCCTTTACGCGAGTTGCTTTTCTCCTTCTGCGTACCCAAAATAATAGTAATCGACAACGAAAAATCATTAAACTCAAATACAATAAATTTCATGGTCGAGGATCAACTTGGGATCCAAATTTTTAAGACACCCCCTTATACTAGTTCAGTTAACGTCCAAGTGGAAAGGTTCCACTCGACACTCACAGAGATAATACGGTGTCTGAAAGCACTTCGAACTTCTTGACAGAGCCGTTTACGAATATAATTTCACAATACATTCCACCACTGGTAAAAGACCTCTTGAGGTGTTCTTCGGCAGAGGTGTCAGCATTAATCCTGAAGATTTCGAAAAGGCTAGACAAGACAACATAACGAGACTAAAAGAGAAACAACAACTAGACCTAAAAAACCTCAATAAGAAACGACAACCCATTAAATCTATGTTAAACTAAATAAACGAGTAGGTTCTAAATTATCTTCTAGGTACAAAAAGGAAGTAGTAAAGGAAAATAATTCAAAAACAGTTTTAACAGAATCAGGCAAAATCGTGCACAAAAGCAACATTAAAAGCTAAAATTTTCCTTCCAGGCTATTTGTCGCCTACTGCTATGCAGAGGTGCAGATTTTGGACTACTCAAATTCAAAAATAGTAACGATGACCACAGGAACCGCAAAATTACAGATAGGTACACTGAAACTAATACACATCATCGACTTGGACGCATACGGAAAAGCCATAGACCGACTGGAACTGACGTTAGGAAAAGATGTCGACTCAAGCCACCCCATGTATCCCTTCCTTTTCCACGAAATAGCAAAAACCAAATCCTTCCTCTATCGACTAAAACCTAGTACAAGATACAAGAGATCACTGAATATCCTTGGAAGCGCATGGAAATGGTTATCAGGCAACCCTGACCATGAAGACTTCGTAATCCTGAAAGCCAAAATAAACGATGTCCTTGAAACTAATAATAAACAAGTTGTAATTAATAAATCGACCATAGATAAAATTAACGAGCTCACTAATATTACAAACAAGATACTTACCATGTACAATACAAACGAACAAATTATGAATGGAATTATAACGAATATTAAATATAAATTAGATTTAATTAAAGAAGAAATACTAAATGTAGACTACGCCTTACACTGGGCAAAAGCAGGCATTGTAAACTCTTTTATATTATCCAATAATGAGGTAAATGTTATCCAGAAGCTTTTCGAGAAAAACAATGGACTATTCCTAAACATAGAAGAAGCGATGAATTTCGCTGAAATAAAAATCGCATCAAGCAATACCACTTTACTTTATATTGTTAGTATCCCTAATACGAAAACTGAAACATGTAAAACAGTTCTAATAAAGCCGGTAAAAAGGAAAAATTTTATAGTTAAAATACCATACGAAAACATTTTACAATGCGATAAGAAAACTTATGGAATAAAAATAAATTGTTTATCTAATAATAAGCTAACAATATGTAATAATAAGCAAATTGTAGATTTAACCAAAACAAAATATATCCCTAACTTGCTCAGAAGTCGACCTTACAATTGCACCGAAATAGATAGCTACCACATCCCAACTATCGAGGAGATTTTCCCGGGAACCTTGCTGTTGAATCAATTCGACGGAACCGCCCTAATCGACAATGAACCCATGAACCTAACAGGCACATTTATTATCCAGCATCATAATGCAACAATAGTCGTCAACCATCAAGTTTATACCTCTAACGAACTCTCTGAGACGAAGCCACTACCCCCAATCGTTCAACCGGATTCCAACATCAGAATCTTTGAAAAAGTCCTAACACTCCAGACTATGAAGGAGCTGCATTTAAATAACACGGGAAATATAAAATTGATCAAAGAAGAAAATCGAAGAGGTCAACTGATCAATTTGAGCTTGACGTCAACTTTAATCATCCTTCTAATCGCCGTTGCCGCCATAAGGTTCATCATCTATCGCAAGACTGGTCCTCGGACCACCACAATAGAATTAAAGGAGAGCCCGATAGCCATCATTACAGAAACAGATCCTATCACAGCCCATCATAATTCAACGTCATCATTGACAGACGTATCCAGGATTAACCAGATACCAGATATTTTTGAGTCTGAGGGCATCCTCATTTAAGGAGGGAAGAGTTAAGGTAACAAAAGTTATCACCCAAAAATCACACGCATTCCTACGCCAAGCAGATTGCAATTGCATTTCCCATATTCCACCTTAATACGATACTTGACCGTCCACCTGTCCACGAGGTCAACGGAGTCCACCTGGAAGCGCCTGGGAACCGCTGACTCGCAGTCTACACCTGATGGATCCGATCCCGTGCAAATGACACCCCGACGACACCTGAGAACCGCTGACTTCTGACTTTGAGCAAAGATTATAAATAGAAGCAATTAGGAATAATTATGTTAAGTCTGATCTTGGCAATAAATGGAGTAACAACTCCAATTTTAATTTTGTGTTTTATTTTTTTTTCAAATTTCTAACTTATAGAAATTTAACTTATATATGGCAAAATTTTCGGAAAAACCTTCGAAGAGCACAACTATAAGCTAATCGAAATAGACACACAATTTAAAACTTTAACCAGAGAATTATGAATTTTTAAGACCCGAATTATCATATCAAGGTCATATAATCAGCAAAGATGAAATACACCATGATCCAGGTAAGGTAAATTTAGTAAGGAAGGACGTGAAATCGTTCTTGGGACTAGCCAGTTATTAAGAATTCTGCTTCCGCCGACGTTTTATTAAGAATTCTGCTTCCGCTTCAAAACAATCTGTTAAGAATAATAAAGAATTTAAATGGATTGATAAATGCATAGAGTCTTTCAATAAATTAAAGAGGTGCTTGTCAATCCTCCCCTATTTCAATACCCAGATTTTATGCTAACTACAGATGTCAGTCTAAGGACATAACCCTCAAGGTTGGTCAAGGTTGCCATCTCCTTATTGCATATGCATCCCGGTTACCTGAAAAGACGGAGCTTAACTACTTTACCACTGCTCGAGAATTATTGGCAAACAATACCTTTTTGACAGAGACTTCAAAATTTATACTGACCGTAAACCATTTGCGAATTTACATAATTGCAAATATATAAGTTCTCGCATGATAAAATGGAAACTCCTCCTAGAAGAGTACGATTTTATTATCATTTTTAAAAAAAGGATCTGTCAATACTAACGCAGATTGTTTAAGTAGGCATATGCAAAATGACCCTTAGGTCTAATTCCAATAAAGGAAATAATCAAAAAGAGAATACACGATCAATTGAAGAAAACTCTACTTCAGAATCCTTCACATCATTTGAAACTATTCAGCAAGGTTTTCATCGAAAAGTTTTTTTGAACCCTTATAACAGGGATTTACCAATTGAACCTAAACAGCCTTTCTTATAAGTAATAACGCAACCCAGGACGAAATTACGAAATCTTACATTGACCATTTACAAAACCTAGATAAAATAAATATTGAAATTATTATCTGAATTCAGCTAACTTAGTAAGCTCAAATCCCACTGTGATTTATCTAATTATGCATTCGGCAGATAAAAGTGCCGAAAATCTTTTTAAAGTATTTCTCTTGCTTCTCCGTTTGCCAAACCCTTGCAAGCTGTACAAAATCACGGACTTAAAATCATACATTCCATAATCGGGTACATATTTTTTAATTCTAAAATTATTATAACAATTTTTCACAATAACTTCACTGATGATCTGACTGAAGAGGATACTTTACTGATACTGAAATCTTAAACGAGCATCACATTAAACCATTAGATGATCATAATGGAGTCGTGAAAAATTGCAAGATTTGTAAAAGGAACAAAAAAGTTAAATACACCAAAGACCAATGTGTCTTATCTTAACCGCCCATCGAAAAACGTTTTTTAAGAAAAGGCCATATTTTGTTATTATTTGAAGAAATACATTCAGTTACAATTTTGAACTTTGCAAGACCATTTTCAATAACGTATTTTTATATTTGTCCTTGCGGACATATCCGAGTTTAATCAGGATTGGAAAACATAAAGTTATTTCACTTACACAAATCACTCCATGAATTCTTTAACAACAGGAACAAAATTCACTACACTTTTCAACTTGTCTGAAATGCCGTTCAATTTTTCTTTATGACTCGATATTTATTTGATGAGCGTCGACACTGACTTCAACTGATTGGACGTGGCGCTCAGGAGCTTTTTATACACCTACGGCATGTGTAACCTCTTCAAACGTCCCATAAGGTGCTCAGCTCGTTAGTTGCTGTGAGGAATTTGGGCGCGTTGGAAATTCGGGACATTTGAAGGCTTAAAGTCAAAATTGTTGTAAAAATAAAAAAAATCAATTTCTTGAAGGCTACGTGTTGTAAAACTCCGCTTTAGGAAAATTTCTTTACGCGCCTAAAGGCGCGTATGTTTGCGTGAGACTTGTTGTCATTTAACTTTGCTGGGTTATGCGAATTCTCTGCAAAATTCAGGAGAATTTATGACAGCGATTTTGAACGCAATTTGCGTGGTTTTTCGCTGCATTATTTCCTTACTTTTCTGGGAAGTTTGAAAAAATAATGTGATATTATATGAAAAAGTGGAGAATGAGAGATGTAAAATGTTTCATGCGCTTCAAAAACTACATTAACACAAAACACACGTGTTGTAATAAATTGCTTTAAAGATTTAAGTTATTTCATATTCCAGGCATACTTTCCCTAGAGTCCTCTATATGTTCCATAATGCCTACAAATGTTAATTTATTAAAATAGAAATGGCAAGTGTGGGGAAGTCAAAGTAAACCGTTAAAACCTGAACCAAATTAGACGAAACGTAACGTAGACCTGCCAAAACGAAAGGTGAAGATGGGCAAGAAAGACACTTACCAAATGGTCGTGTAACGGCATAGTTGGCAGCACCAGCGCTGAGAAGAAATAGATTGGATATCTGATCTGATTTTAATGGCTCTCTTTATTCTTCCGAAGTCATCGAGCTAAAGAGATGTAGTTATCCCGTGTGGCTAAATTGCTAACCTTAACCTAGCAAAAGGCCTCCCTTGTAAAGAGGTTCTGATATCAATAAATATTAATCCATAGAGACTTGATTTGCTAGTTGCCTTTATCGTCTACGCGGTCTAATTGATTAGCATGTGGGCTTAGTGGCCCCACACGTAAACCGACTGCACGGAATTCATTGTTAGGAAATGTCACCGTAAGCAGAGGGCACACAACCTTAATTCTTAAACAACGTTGATAGGAACAAGCATATTTAAAATGAAAAATAACGATTTAATTGTTAAAAGATAAAATAAGTCATATACTTCCTCTGAATCTTTGAATTTTTCAATTGCAGTCATTTTCACAAGTTATTCATTTTACGTCACTGTACGTCTGCATTTCAGACAGTGTGTCTGCTTTGACAGCCACAAGGCCGCCGTTTCGTTAAATCTTGACGTGTGGTTACGTACCATTACGCCTGTAGCCTTAACCAAAATAGACGAAACGTAACGTAGACGTATATACGTCAAACATTCACTCTTCTCATATACACATATGCGCACCCAACTCAACCCGACCGATTTCGTGGAGTTTACTATAATTTAACGAAACTGAACTCCCGTTTCCATGAGCACTAACTCGGGTTAAATTTGCCTGAAAACTTAGCACTTATGAACACGATCAGCCCGTTTCTGTATCTCACGACTGACAGAATTCTCAACCCAGAAACTTAACCTGACATTACTGTGACGTCATTAAATTGGTTTTGTCAGCATGTGGGTTGCGGTATAAACTGAGCTCAGTTGAAAGAAATCTCGAACAAGAAGTAGCAGTTAAGAAGAGCGGTCTTTTATTAATAATTAAGTCATTTATATCTGGAACTGAGTTGGAAAGTGGTCATTTATAATCTAATTCTAAGAAACATCAACCCTTGGCGACAGAGACACACAGGGAATGATCGTTTCGAAAACCCGACGTACATTTTCCTTCCACTCCATTTATCACTATTACTTTTTACTGTTTCGTGTTTTTTATTTTTCTTGACATATATCGATAAGGCATAGAGATCAGAGAAGTTATACATTGTGCCAAAAATATGTTACTAATTTTGGGACATTCAAACGAGAGGGACAGTGAATGGGGTTTTGTCGAAGCGAGAAATAATTGCTGGCGCATAGGCATTTGTACCGTAAAAACATATTTTTATAATATTTAGTTTTGGTTTTGTCCATCTTAACACCTTTCTAAGGAAGAGCAACATTTTTGTCTAAACTTCGTTGTTCATTGATATAAAATTTAGTTATTTTGGAATCAACAAAAACATTGATCTTAGCAGGATCAAAAATTAGAAGCATAATTTTGGAGGTTTTATTTCCTCTTTCTTAAAGCGAAGTATTAATAATATGAAGTAGCGACACTCCTTAAGGGGGAAATTTACTGTTATAAAAATTAAATCGGTGTGCGTAAGAAAAGAGTGTAAAATCCAGAAATAAAAATGATCGATGAGCGAAAAGAAAAGCTATACTTAGCAAAAGCTCTTCCCCTAGAAATGGGGGATGTTAAAAGGTGATAGCATGTGTATGATGCACGTGATGGTTTGTTATGTTAGATCGCATTGACGGAAAATTGGCTTAGGAAAAATCTCAGCTTCGAATACTTTTGTAATTAGAACAAATTTATTGTAAATTTGAAATAAAACTCAAATATAATAAGAATATGCTGAGGCAGTGGGTGTGGAGTAACTAAACTATATTAAGATTTTCCAGGTTGTTTATGCTTTTATTGATTTTTAAAGCAATCCTAACGATATCGCATTAAAATCCTTCAATGTTTTGATATTTGAATTTAACGGCTGGCAGATTCTACAGGTGTGTTATTCTTCTCGATTGCATTCCTTAGTCTTCATTGGCTGCTTGCTCCGGGCTACACCAACTTCGAGAATGGGTTGGTAAAAACTATAGCACAACTGAGAATGAGTTGCGAAATTTCTGATAGTATGCACCTCAGACTTTCTTAGTTGAAATATTTGATTTAGGTCAGCTGATTGCTAGCAATATTTGTACTCTTCACAATTAAATGTATGTAAGAAATTTCTCTTTCGAACCAGCAACACTTATGGAAGTAGGAGCTTTAGAGTGCTTGAAAGCTCTACTAATTCAATCGTATAGAGTTCTCGACTATTTGCATCCTTGTCAGTTTTTTGCTCTCTGTCGAATTGTTGCTACTTCATATTACTCATACTTCGGTTAAAGTGGCATCATGTGTCATAGAAAATTGAGTAGTCCATCTTTAATTGAAGTCAGTGGACCAAAGCTAAATATTTGGATGGCTGTCGTATAACTTCTTTGTTTTTATGTTGTCATATTTAGTTTAACTTTTGTGTACATAGCGGGGTGTGTGGCGTTTTTTATTTATTTAAACATAGGAAATTGCTGATTAACCCCGCGGGAAGTTATGATGGATTTTGATGACAATTTTCCTAAAGTGGGCCACGTACATGAAGGTAATGGGCATATTTACATGGAAAACCAGTTTGCTTGCTCAAAATATATGGTGAATTTGCAGGGACATTTTTACTTTTCGATGAAATCCAATAAACTTGTGATGAGTTAATTTGATTCTTATATGATATTTTACGACGGCCAACTATAGAAGGGCAAAAATAAGCCTATTTTGCAAAGCATGATGGTAAAGATTGTATTTTTAATTTAATAAATTCGAGGAGTGGCAACCATTGCAGTGTTACCAAAAACACATGAAACTACGTGGAGTTTCTGAAGGTTTTCGCAATAATTGCTCAAGATGAAACCCAATTTAGGTTGATTCGAAAGTTAACAAAAAGTGTGAAATAATTCGTGTGTAGCATGTAAAAATTTGGACTAAACTGGGAATTCGAAAAATTCGCGAATTTATACATTCTTGATTTTTAATATATATAAATATAATTATGCAATATATAATTATTGACTAAAATTAAAGCACTGCCTTTATAAGTTATTATTAATCCTTTGGTTTTTACACGCAAAAAATAAAAAGCCTACTCTTCTGCATTTTTATAGTATAAAATAAAAGAGAAGCAATAAGAATTCAATCTTATTTATAGTAATCGAATATTTAAACTTTGAATTTTGTTTATACATAACAATGACATTCTTAAATTAAAATAGGAGGATTTTATCAAATTTTGAATTTAGTATTTTGTCGAAAATCCCTTTAGAACACCAGCAGATCTTTTTGACATAGACAATATTAAATTATAATACCATCTACTGGAAGATCTGAGTCCTGAAAAGCATTCCTGGATCCCTATAACACCACCTTTTCCTGTTCTGTTGTTGGTACAGAGTACATCCAGTTCCATTTGTACACGGTAGATACGTTACAGAAAAAACCATGTAAAGAAAAACTGCAAAAAAGACATCATGTACATACAGAAATAGAAGATTGGTTCCATATCCCTAAGGCCTGTAGAAATTAGCTAAAATAAAAGGATTCCTACAAAAAACTTTATTAAGAGTCTTTATAAATGCCAGATTTTATTTGTATGTATGGTCATCCATGGTTTACTACATAAAAATAAAAGATTATTCAATCCTTAAAGTGATACATGTCTTGATTAAGCATTGCGCAAAAAGTTAAAAGCAAACTTTTTGGATTAGTGTTGTAATGTGTGTTGACGGGAGCATTGTCTGTACATATTTACATTTATATCTAGAAAATTAGGGATAATGAAAATATTTAAATTAAAAAAAAAATTGAATCAAACAGCTTTTTTTTAAACCTGCTAATGATTTGAATGAAATCGTGTAAAAAGGAAATTGAACTTATTTTTCTATACCGTGTTAAATCACAATCGCGTAAAAACAGAATTGGATTTAGTCTTTGCTCGTTTGGTCCTCTAACGTGTTTTATGCTGTCAGAATATTTAATTATATGTTAATTTTTCTAGATAACCGTTTTCCATTTTGTAACATTGTAAGCTAGATGAACTTTGGCGAATTGTAGTCTGATTTTTCTGTTCGCTTAAAAAAGGTCATTTCTTTAGCCTCTCTGATTGTTCTTTTTGCGCTTTTATTTGAACAAATTGAAGGATCTTTTAAAATGATTTTTAATTAAAGAATCTTGTTATCGGGATGTTGTTTAAGGCCTTCCTCCAGACTAGATAGTGGGAACCATAACTTTTCACAATTGAATATTTTTTTACTAATCAGATGGGATAATCAACTTTTCCAGTCTTATATAATGTAACTTTTAAATTGGTTACTAGACATGTTTCTTTCCATATTTCTCCTTCTTGATAGTAATATAAAAAAGAAATTTATTTATACTTCAACAACACAATTTTGTATAATTAGTGTCTGAATAGTTACTGTCGAAAAGTGTTTTATTCCTATTTGAGACTAACTTTGTTACCGTTATGCGCTATAAAACAAGGAAGGCCCATTAGTTTTATCCCCAAAATTGTTTCACAAGGTTGAGTTGTTATAGCCATGTTTGCGTTTAGAACAGATATAGTTAAATATTTATTGCTATTGAGTAAGCTTTTATGTAAAAATCAAAGGGTAAGTAATGACTTACAAAGTTACTTTTATTATATAGTATGTATAGGATGTTCCGTAAAAACAGTGTGCCAATCGATTTCTTGAGGTGTACTGATCTAACTTTTGTTCCATATATCAGATTGTTTTAGTAGTAAGAAGAGCGGTAGGACTATTCCAATTTCGTCTTTTATGACAAAAGAAAATCAACATTTTGAAACAGAAAAGCATTAAAAATTAAATTGTAATCCGATATTTCATGCATTGTTATACCATACCATGAGCTGTGCGCGTACAGTGCGCCGGCCAAGTTCTTGTATACATCCGGCCTTAAAACCAGCCGCGCGCACGCCGTGCACTATACACAAAACGTTTCGAGCTACTTTCAAGCCCCCTCTATCCCCATAGTTCTTGTACAGAGCTCAATTTTAATTAAAATATTGACCAATTATGCAACCCATGAAAATTTGCAAAGTTTGAGATCTCAGCTAATTACCATGCTTGTCAAACACTGCTTTTTGAATTTTGTTCGGGAAAGAAGCTTAGCATTTCGTCTATACTTCAAATCTTTTTGGCGTTAATAGCATGGTTCAACGAGACGTTGGTCGATTTTTTTACATGAATGTTTTTGGTGGGAATTCATAACCTTTTGTCAAGACATAGTTTTAAGATTTCCTCTTCATTTGTTTGATTTTTTTTTTCGTTTTGAAGCCACTTCCTTTTTCCACTTCATTGAAAATCCACTATCTATCTAATATGCATATCTATCTACTTTTATTAACCCTTTCCACTTGAGGGCTCCGCAAAGACACCATTGAATTTATGTCTTCTACGCGTATCAGTAAAAACAAATAGACGGTAATTGATATTAAATAAAGAAAATGACGTTTTACCATATAGCTGGCCGTTTACCTAGATAACTGCCATCATGTTTTCAAAACATCGGCAATTATGTATTTAAAAATATTAACATCTGAAAAGTCTGGGCCGGTATTTATAAACGAACATAAAAGTCGACTTTATTTGACGATACACCATTTCATTCGAGTTAAAATTAGTTTTAAATATGGTATTTAATTGAAATTCATTTATTTTTTGGAATACTTTGAACATTTTTTTTTAACAAAGTCCTCAACGATATGTAATTTTAAATTATTGACGAGAGAAAATTATTCAATTAGTGTCGTAATCCGTTCACAAATGTTTACAAGTTATTGGGTCCCAAATCTGAATTTTGGTACATTTCTTGACACAAAGTTGATATGTTATCCTTGATTCTGTAAAATTAAAAGTCTGCATAATTTCTGTTGCGGGAAACGTGCATTTCACAGAAAACATAATGAAATGTACGTTTCCCATAACTTAAAAATGTTAATAACTTTTGAACGGCTATAGATATTGTAATTTTTTGTTGTTGCAAAGGACCTTAGACAGATTTTTACAGAGATAGAAAAATTGTATTCCTTTGTTCCTCTTTTGAACACAAGTTCAGTTGTGGTCTTGCGATGTCCTTGAGAGGATTTATGAACGCACACTACCCTTGCATGACAAAACATTTTCAAAGCCGTTTTTGAGGGTTAAGGTTTGATTTAAGGGGGAAAGTTTGGAACAAAAGTTTGATCAGGACAGTTCCTTGCACATCCTGTACACATTTCTGTATACATTATGTATATATTTTCTTTTCTAGGATTTATGTATTCTTATCAGAACAAATAATTATAAAAGTGTGAATAATAAATATAACATCACTTAGCCGATCTATTTCCATTTAGATAAGTACAATAATAACCGTCAGTATTTTTGATATCATTTTGGTTAGGAACGTATATAATTAATAAGTGGTATGTCTTCTTATTTACATGTCTAGACTTAATATATATCCTTATAATATTTGCTATCTGCTTTGCATTCCCCATACTGATTGATCCATCCGAATTAAGAAGTTCTGCTGAAAGGATTGATATAATTGATAAGAACCATCGAAAAATACTTTCAATTCGTCGTCATTCATTTCAGGGAAATCAAGTATATTATGCTCGATATTTGTTTGAGTTGAACTTTCTTTCGCAACCATCCATTTGCGTTAACCATCTGAACTAAAAAATTCACTTCTTCACTAGGTTTTGTTTTCAAACGGATAATTTTTTTCACTATTACTATTATCACTTTTTAGTCGATTTCCATGTGTGTTATTAAGAAAACAAGCCATTCTCCATAATGAAGAGAACTTTGGTAACATTTTATTATCAAGCAATTGATATTCTTGCTTTAACACTCTGTGCACAGTTTCGACTATCCACCGTATTTCCGTAACAAGTCGAGAGCTACATATCAACAAAACTTAATTCGCTGCGTGTCAAGTCATGGATAACATCACGAAAGTCACGGTCAACATTGATATCACCAGGCTTTACTAACTTGGACAAACCCTCAGGATCGCAGATTATTTGTTATATTATTGTTGCATCATTAACGTTAGCATTAAAAGGTCTAAGCATATCAATAATGAAACCGTTCGTAGAACATTCAAATCTCATCTACCATAAGAGTCGTAATGACTCGTAACATTTGCTCTAATTCGTACGTACTTTGGCAAGTCAAGCCCGTTAAAAGAAATAATTGCTTATCGGATAAACTATTTCGGTTTAGCAAAATCGATTATTTTTAGGAATGTAAATATTCCTTGTCATGGAGCACTAGTTCTACATCTTTAGAAATGACGGTTAAGTTTTCGACAGATCCACAAATGCAACAGTATGTTATTTATGTGTCGCAACAAGCCTCTGAGCAGGAAGCTATAAACTCCTCTTCATCAGCAGTAGAGCTCTATAATGTCGAGGGCCTAAAAGACAGATCTTCTTTATCACTAGCATCTTCATGATAAATATCTTTAGCGCGTCGTTTATAAATGAGCAAACAGCACTAATTACATAAAACATTGTTCACTTCAACTTCTATTCCTAAAACACTAGATATATACTGTAAATCATTTTCTTTGGTAAGCACTTTATGGTGTCCTTTCACATTACGTAACCATTTAAGACATTCTGTGCATTTTTCAGATATCGCGGTTTTGAGAGCGTTAACAAGAAAACTAATTACTGATAAATTCTAACAACTATATCAATGAAAAGCTCAATATTCCGTGCCGATATAATTAAATTAAATCTAAATTTTCGTAACGAAATACCGTCACGATAATTTTACTATCAAACTGACCTTAAAACGACTGTCACATATAACTAAACATGTCGCATCACTTGGCATTGAGCCACTTGTTTTAGAACAGTATGCACCCCGCGTTACTTGTTAATGATAATCTTTTTTATGAATATGTCTTGATGAGGTAATAAAAAATGGTCATCATAATTATTGTTTTGGACAAAGTGTTCGGGAAACACAGACTTTATCTGGAATTCCCCAGACTGCAAGGCCTAAGACATTTTTAAGCATACGCATTTTGCATTTTGGAGTGGAAACAAAATCCTGTGTGAACAGTGTGAGTTGTTACAACATTCAAGGTTTACAAAATATTTATTTTTTTTATCTAACGCTAGGTTTAAGGCAAAAATAATTAAATCAACAAATATATTGGACTTCCCAAATATCTGCACAGTGATAAATGTAGACAGCGACGAAGATTAATTATTTTATTAATGATATATCAATTTATTCATTTTTTATTGTATTTTGACTTCAACAAGACAATACATTTTTTTCGTGATTTTAAACTTTTCATTTTTAAACTTTAATTTAAGTACGTAGTTTAGGAATACACACATATTTGCTGAAAAAATGGCGAATGTACCACGAAGGAAACTGCCCTGTGTAGGGGTGAAAGTAAAAGACTTTTTTTTTTGTACTTACAAAAAGGATTCCAGATTTTTGTTTCATATGAAGTCATAGGACATACCATCCTGGAAAAGCTCAAGTGACTAGGCCAACTGGATTCCGAAATAAAAATAAAGTAGTTTTGAGATGTAATTTTCCTCGCCTATAGGCAAGCTCTATAGAGCTCGGAGTTGAAAATTTGGTCTCTTAACTTTGGGGACATTTTTTAAAAAGCCATCTACCCAAAAAGTGGGTGTTAGCAAAGAAGATATTATTGATAGATTAATAAAAAAACTGAATCGAACAAAATTATATATGATGGATGATTTTGTTTTATTTTTAGATTCACTTATAATCTAAATTATGTGGTTGGGAATCCTTGCTGCTTTTTCATTCACACATATTCCGGAAAGCTCAAATCCTTAATATTATATTACGTGCAGAATTTAAGCCCTGTAGTTGTTTTAAATGAATTAACATTTTTGTTCGTTTTTACAGCATGATTTCTGTATGTTATACACATTTTTGCCAAACTTACTCTATACCCTTTGCAGTATATCATGATAATAACTTTTCTTCTTTTACAACATTATTGAAGACATTGTTTACAGATTTAATTTTTCCATATCAAAGCATTTACATACACAGAATGATTTCATAGTCGATATCAGTGGAATTTTCTGGGGAATTGTTTACTCGGAAAATCCTTATCTGATTAATTTAGTTAATTAATAATATCTGCTCTTTTTTTCTAGATACGTCAACAATAAAATTAAACTTTGGTTAATTTAAAATCCGAGAAGTGTAAGATACATGGGTGAAGTTTCGTTAGTGAATGAAACGACCATTAAACCACTGATGTAATTATTAAAACAAATAATATAATTTTATCTGGTGTTAATTGTGTCTCGTTAAAGAAATGTCCTTTCACATGTTTTTATAATTTCAACATTAAATTTAATTTTCGTTAATTTTAATTAGTTTTCTTTCTTGACTTAAAATGATTTCTTTTTAACCCTTTCTTTCTTACAGTTTGCAAGGAGTGGCTTGTACGTGAAGATGGTGCTTTGGCTTATCAACTTCAGTCGCAAGAAAGTATTTGTTAAGTTATCAGAATATTTCAGCATACAAATTTTAATTTTAGTTAAGGAATATTACAAAGGCAATAAATTTCGTAATGCTGTTGTTAGGCAAGATTTTCCTACTGCACTTAATGAGCAGATAAAAGAAGAAGAAAAAGCGAGAAAACAGAAAGCACTTTATCAACTTCTGCTGGGTGAACAGTAATATAATTTTGTAAAGCTATATGTGAACTTTAATTGAATTATTGATGAAGCTAAAATCGAAATTCATATTTGAATTATCCAAAAAAATTTCAAAACGTTTTGGAGTAATTTGAATATTTTATTTAATTTCAAATTTTGAAAAGGGTAAATTTGGTTGCTCTCAACACACGGTGAGGATTTTAGATTCATTATTAATTTGGTTATAGTTTACACGCGGGTTGCACAAATAAATTCATTTTAATTTGTTTTTTACCTTTTTTTTATGAACAGGGAAGAAATAGATAAGCAATATGCAGAAGAATTAGCTTCGAGTGCTGAAAAAATCTGTAAAGAGCGGATAAAAGAAGCTGAAATTGGAGAAACTATTGCACGGCAGTTACAGGTAAATAGAAATGCATTGAAATTGTTTCGATTAAATGTAATTGTTTAACCTTTAACCATGGGCGTGATTTATTTTGTGGCTGACTTTTTTCGTAATATTAAGCTATTTTAGGCTATTTTCAAATTACTTATTATATATAAGTAAAAAGATATATCTGGGCTGATTTCATTATTATATTTATGTAATAACATTAAGTTTGCCCGCGTTAAAGACAGCTTCAATTACGCTACATTCCTTGCTAAAGGCATTTAATTTTCAATTTGAATATTGTCGAGCGTGGCCAAGTTTAATGTTACTGTATAAATATAATAATGAAATCAGTCTAGATATGAAGCTTTAATCCAGTCTTCTATAACAGTCTTGCAAGAACTTGATTGCTTTCATCCCATTACTTTTTATAACAAACATTTTAAATCGGAAATTGACTCTTTTTACAATAATCTTTTTGATGGGAATTCACTTCTTTTTGTAGAGTTAATCAACCTTTTAACACTAGAACTGTTGTACCGTACCGTATATATTTTTTCTTTTAATTAAAAGCCACATGTATTGTTAATATTAACGAGCATTTTCGTTATAAATAATATAAGGAGGATTTCATAATTTAAAGAACACAACTTTACCTTAAAATGTCTCCTTATTTGTATAATCCACATGTGATAGAAAAAAATACAAATTAGTAAATCTGGTGTAAAAATCTTGTTTTTTTTATTTTTTTTAATTCTATAGAAGGCAAATCCGGTCTGTAGTATTGTTTTCGTAATCGAAAATCGATTTTTGTGTCTTAATGTTATTGGGATCGATAATAATTAAATGCACGCCGTCAAGTGTCTGCTAGATAATGTCTGATCTGACTCTAAATGTAAATACACAGAGTAAGGAACAGCGTGAAATAAATATGACCCATCATCTGGCATGTGAACTATGGAATGATATGTAAAGCTGACCATCACCGAAGTCTAAAAACTTGATTTCCTCCGTATTAAATACGAATCCCAGATGTCCAATCGTTTTCCCTTTATCCAAACGAAATTCCCTAAAAAAAAACTAAATAGTTCTTTTCTTTACTTACCTATTCAATATTCAACCATCCAATAAATATTTCAAATCACGAGCAGTACGAAATCCGTTTTGTAGATCTGAATTCGTCGTTTTGTATGGGGCATTTCACGCAAAGCGTGATTTTTTTCGATGTTGCACCCTTATGTTCCCTAAATACAGATAACTAATAATTTTCATATTTAATGTAAAGTGAGCAAGCAATAGCCAGCAAAAGTTTTGGCTAAAAGGTATACTTTGAATGTTTTAGAGGCATATATTTAGATACAAAAGTGATATACAAAAATAATTTAACAGCGACGTAAACGTATTTTTACGTGACCCGCATATAACCAACAATTATCAAAGAACGTATTTTTACGTCTCCTAGCTTTATAATGTTAAGAACATGAGCGATGCTCTTATGTCAGATAAAAAGCCTTTTTTGTAATTTTCGTTTGACATGTAAGTTTAATATCTTTAACTTTTAGGACACATACCTACATGAATTACGAGAAAATTCAATAGAAAACACGGAGTTTAGAAATACTCGTAAACTTGATGAGTCAATACGAGACTTGACATTGAGCGAAAATATAAATAACAACTTTAGAGCAACGAATTTAAATCCCGTTGAATGTCTTCCTGCTGCTTACGAAATACCACAGCCTTTTACCGAAGGTGAATACGTTGATGTAGCTGACAGTATTAGATACTATGACCTTACATTTTCAAAGGATCAACTAAGCATACCCATACGAAATATGCATGGCTGTTCCATAAATGAACCGGAAAAAATATTTGCAAGTAAATATGCAATTGTATAATATATATATAAATTAAATATAAATTAATTATATATTTGCAGGTAATATTCATGAAGACGAAAAGATTCACCTTGAGGAAATATTGGAAACGGATAATGTCAATCTACAGGCACTAGGGTTATCGAAGGAAGAAATTGATCAGATGGAAACTAAATTGTTTCAGGAAAAAAAGGATGAGGTAAGTTTTGTTGCTAAATGGATAAGTACTACACGGCAGGTCAGTCTGTTTGATAAGAGCGTGCACGGCAAAAGTCAAAAAAGGATTTAGGATAATAAATTGAAAAAAGTAAATACGTTATACATGTATGCTTTATTGTGATGCTTCATTATTACAATAATAAGTTGTCCAGTCAATAGTTGAGGCATGTTTTCGACTAATTTAATACCATAATATAAGTTGAATTTGACGAGATAATTTCGAATACCTGCAACATACTGTCCTCCTTTTTCGTCGTTTTTTGCGTTGAGCCACGATTCAGTAGATAATCGACATTTTTTACTTCAGAATAGCGTTTCACCCACTTATTAACAAATATCTTTGACTTCCTCATGCATTTAGTAGCCGCTCCGTATAATATTTTCGGTCCTTTTGGATGCAAACACAAAAACATGGCTTCGTAACGTGGTGCGTGCCCGGCACTAAGATGAAATAATACATCCTTTTGTGACAAACATCGAACGATAACTCAGGCTCTCTATACAAAGCATCTCAGAGGAAGGGTTTCGCTACCTGTTTATATTCAAACCTCGAACGGTTTCCAGCAAAAAGTTTCGCCGTACACGCTCTTGTCAAACAGACTGTAATAAATTTTTTTTTACAATTTGTCAGCGTGATTTTCGTGTTTTGATAGATGTATTGATTATTAGTTACAATGTAGAAACTCGAATGTTGCATATATTCCATTGCAAGCTTTTAACATTGTTAATCTTAGGATAAAATATTAGTACAGTTATTTCTTAAAAATGGAAGGAAAATATAATATTCAGTTTTAGATATATATGGGCCGGTGTGTTTGAAAGTGGTATAAGTCCATTTATTCATTCACTGAAATATTTAAGGGTTTGCGTTTGAATCAACTTAAGATTTTCTGCAAACGTTATCATTCGGGTAATGAGTTTGAAGCTCTAAATTTGCTATATTTTATTATGTAATAATTAATAAAGTTGTTAAAGGAAATAAGTAGAATTTTAAAATGGGCTTATACTACTCTCAATAATAACAAATTATGAAAAATATGAACACTAACAAATTTATTTTTTATAAAAGTTGCCTTCTCTGAAACGTATTTTATGTTTGTATTTCTTATTAAGAAATATTTCAGGTTATAGACGAAGACAGGTTGAAAAGTTTTGAATAAGAGTAGGAAGTTTAGAGTCAAAGTGAAATTCTAAAGAATATTTATTTTTCTCGCTTTCAAGCCGGTCAGAAAATAGTGTGCAACTTTGCTATAAAAATTACAGCTTTTTTCACCACATTGAATAGAAAGTAATCATTGGAAGCCAGATCTGGACTGTGAGGTGGGTGGTTAATTTCTTCGAAGGCCGTCTCCCTCAATCAAGACTTGCTTTGCAACACAGCCTGATGTTCCAATTTCTTTATCTGTAGCGAAGACAGGCATGGTGATGTTTACAGTACAATTGCTCAAACCGTGAAGTTAAGCTATTGTGAATCTAATGACGTCCAACTTTCATTATAGACTACTAAGTGGAGTATTTACCTGCAAATTCAAGTACCTTAGTTTAGTCTCACAGCTTTTTAGCCTGCTCTCGTAAGAATTTCTAAATAAACAACTGTGGAAAGTAAAATTCTTCGCTTCGAAGAATTAATATAAATATCTTCGTCCGAATCTTCGGTATATTCTTGCGATAACATTTTACAGTTAGACATTTTTTGATTATTTTCTTAGAATATTATGTAAATGCTGAATTATAAAAATAAAAATGGACCTCCGTATACGCTTGAAACTATCATTAACTTTTTGTCCGAAAATGGACAAGCTACCAGTACATTTTGTTAATTTTTACTATTTCCTCTAGGAACTTGCTCGCAGACTTCAAGAACAAGAGAAAACAAAAATAACGCAAGAAGAAAAAGATCGGCTTATAGCTATTGAAACACAAGATAAGGAACTGGCACGTATGCTCCAAGAAAAAGTAATTGTAAAATACAGTACATTGTAGAAAAATCTTAAATGTATTAACCACTTTAGGAAAAAGCCAAAATAAAAAGAGCCAAAGAGAAAGCTCGTATAAGAAGGAATCAACAGAAAGCTTATGGTAATAATGATGTCAAAGCACAAAGCTATGGCAATGTCGTAATTGAATCGGATTCGTACTCAAATCCAATGGATATGCTAGTTGGCAAAAGTTTATCACAAAAGAAATTATGTGACGAAGATGATGAAATATCTCCAGAAGACGAAATATATTCGGTACCGATTGATGTTGAGAAAAAGCGTCCCACTTCTCTACAGCCACATGGGAATATTCCCAATGTTATAAGGTAAGGATTAATTATATCAAAATAGGCAGTATATACATTTTAGATTATATTCAACAAATATTTAAAACCAAAAACCAACTCAAACACTTTAAGTAAAACCAAACAATAACAGGCATACATATCCAAAGCAACAGGCAAAAACAACGAAAACAGATGAAAAGTAATAATTCAATTAAAAAGAAGAGAAGAAACTTGCTCCTTAATAAATAATTTATTTGTATCACAAAAAGGTTGAAAATTAAAAAGATTGGACAAAGCTGGTCCTTTTTTCTAAGATTTTTTTGGGGAGATTCATGCAAAATGTGTAGAAATTTTAACACAAAAATGCTTTTAGTTTAAACCAAAATAATAAAAATGGGCTAATGCTAGGCAAACATTTCCTTCTATACTATAGTTTTGAGAGTTAAAAGGGTCTAAAAGTTTGAGTTTTTGTTAGCTCTCTAGACTGGTGAGTGGCGCTTGTTCCAAAAAATTTTTTTCTTTACTGGCATCTAGGTTGTCTGAAATCTAATTTCTATAAAAGAAAGAATTGCATCAATGCAATTGAAAATACTCAAACAAACGAATAGTAGTACTTTAATTATTCTTGTTTCATTTAACATTTTTCTAATAATATGTTCATAGACTGTAATATTTTTAAGAATCCTAGATTATTTCTATTTCTGTCGAGCTTTAAAATTATTATTAGTGTGACTTACGAGAATTGTTGTGCCAAAAGGAAGCAGCCTTATGTAAAAAATAATTTTATAAATCCGAGACAAAACCAATCAAAAAGGTGTAAAATACACTTGACAACGGACCAGCCAGCATTTGACTATTTTCTTAACTGGACAACAAACAAAGATATGTCAATTTGCCAAACTCAACGTTTGAATTGTATTATAACTTCAATAAAATAATGGTTAAGGTTATATTCCATTTGCGGCAATATCCCGTCTTCACAAAAACTCCAGTCGTAAAATCAAGAAAGCGGATTTAATACCGCATTATCGAAAATAAATGAAGAGAGATACAGTTCCATCGATCCCAATGTGGCCTTTTGATATGTGGTGAGGAAATTGATGAATACTGAATAATCGAGAAGTTTAAGTTTTCCTTGGACGTTTAAGATAAGAAAATATAGAGGAAAACGATTTTTAGCCTTTGCAAAATTGTAAATTTATTTTTACTGATATTTCTAGATCGAATACATCCTTGGGATTTGATGGCAGCAGCTCTGTAGAATATTTATCTTATAAAAAAAGCCCACCCTTAACAGGTAAAGATATGTTAGCTTTTATAAAAAAAAATAAATTATATTTTAATTTCAGAGACTGATGATGGTCCCTTTCCACCTTATATGCCTATTCAAGGTGCCAGAAGAGTTTCAGATGGCAAAAAGAAAAAATACAAAGAAAAATGTACACATCAATAAGAATTTTCTTCATATTTCTTTTATTATAGATAGTTTTTAATACTTTATTTTCAGTAATAATAATATGTTCAATGTCATATTCAATAGCGCAATATAATTCATTTTGATTTCTATGTACAGCGTATTATGAAATTTTTTTAAATTTAACGGTTTAAATAGAAAGGAGGAAGATTTTTATTTGTTAAGAAATTATTATAATAAAAGTTGTTAAATACCGTACAGCATCAGAATGAGAACTATAATATTTTAGGTGTTCAGCTAAACTTGACTTAAAGTTCAAATTTTACACTATTGTCGCTTAAAAACACTGTAGAAAATATAGACTGACACGACTTTTGTATCAAAAACGAGGTATATTATCCACTACTCTTGCGAAAAACAAAAATTTTTGTTGGTTGTTAATGTAATTTGAGCTTTAATTTGTGCGAAAAACCAAGTTTTTATGACATCTGTTAGTTAGTCTTTTATGTACTTCAGAATATGGTAAAAAGTCAAAACTTTCCATTCTGATATTTTGGTTCTTAGGGGTAAAATATTTGCAGAATAGCGCTACTTTCCATACGAGGGAGTTTAATGTATGATTTTAAATTTAGGTGTGATATATCTCAGAAATTAAAGAATGCTGGTAATTTCTAAAGCATTCACTTTTGTTTATTTCTATCTTCCTTTCAACTGATTGGTAATGATCTTCCTTACTTGAAAATCGAGGAGAATTTGAAACACTGAAAATGGAACGATATGTCCAGTTAAGTTTTTATTTTAAATTTTTGAAAACAAATCGTTACGTTATTGTGAATGTCGTTTCAATGGCAGCTACCGTACATTGTCAAACACTTTTGGACCCATCTCTCTATTTGTTTGTCGTAGGCAATTTTTAACATAAAAGCTCGTGTTGTGATGTATAGAGGTGTTTTATCTTGCTTTTCGATTTCCTTTTCATTTTCCAACACAAATTGTATTCTTGTTTTGATTTTTTTTCATATTTTTTTCTTTCTACAAATATGTTCTTAATGACATGAAGAAATTGTTATTATATTACGTTTCTTCGAATCTTGAGAAAATTTTGTTTCACTTTCAATTACGTCTTTGTCGGATTTATAAATAAAAGTTGTCGAAAATCAGGGCGACCAAGTTTCTAATCATCATCATATTGTCGACACAACTTGCCTAACTATAAATTTTAGAGCATGGACAAATGGAAGGAACATAAATACAACTTATGCGAAACACAGCTTGAAGAAATTAACGTAGTTTGTAGTGTTTTTGCGTGAATAGAAAAACTTCACTGTTGAAATAATTTACCATCAAAAAACAGGAGATGAAACAGGTAAGAAGTGCTTTTATTAATTATTTTTGCTAGTTCCATTGTGCTTAACAATCGTAAGTAAAACCTGAATCAAAATAGATGTAAAGCCGTAACGTAATGTGTCGATACGAAGTAATAAGCTTCAACAAAGGTAGACGTAGCGTAAGGTGCCGATGTGAAGAAATATAAGGCGCTAACCAAAATGGACGTAAGCCGACTGCACGAAAGTTCGTTAAGTTATGAAATGTTACTTAGCCGTACGTTAGTATGTTTTCATGAACAGGAGTTGAGTTTAAGTTGATTTTCCAAATCGTTACCCTTGAGTTAACTCGATGTTATTTCCATGACGTGCACTCTTCTCTTCAAACCCGCATACTTGCACTCTTAACACGTGTATGCCAAACCCAACTCAGCCCAATCAATTTCGTGGAGTTTGCTTGGATTTAAGGGAACTCAATTCAGCTCTGCAAGGAACCGTAGTAGGTAAGGGTGTCGTAAGCCTCGCACAAAACGTAAACAGTGGGCGCATAATAACTTCTTAAACAGTGTTGATAAGAAGAAGCGTATTTAAAGTGGATAATGACGATTTCATTGTAAACAAATAAAGTAATCATATGTATAATTCCTCGAAATTTTTGAATTTTTCAATTGCGGTTATTTTTCCAAGTTATTCACTAAAATGAACCTAAAGGTCACTCTACGTTTGTATTTCGGGCAGTACGCCAAGCAGACGTGAAACCTGCGTTTCGTTAAATATTGATGTACGGCTACATCTACATTATTTTGGTTCAAGATTCAAAACTGGACTAAAATAGACGTAACTTAATTATTAAGTTCACCTTTATCATTTTTACATTTGGTCCTTCGGGCATCGAGCTTGATGAACATTGCGTACTCAGGTAATTAATAAACCTCTTGAACAGAGTGTCAGTTTAGAAAATACCGGAGTTACCATATTATGCCTGGATAGATTCAAAAATAGTGTTATCATGGTTCTGCCAGGATCAGCCTAAATAGAAAACTTTTGTCGGCAATATACTGGCAGAGGTTTAGTCGGTAAAATCAGCGAAGAAATATGGCACTATGTCATATGACAATCCAGCCGGCATAGCATTAAGAGGAGTGTCTGCATCTAAATTGAGGACAAATAGGTTGTAGTGGGAAGGTCGTTCAAGGACAAGCAAATTATATATCCTGCAAGTGTAATAAAAGAAACTAAATTAGAACAGAAAATGATTGTAGTCAATACTATACACAATATGTGGAGAGAATGAAACTAAGCTAAACAGTCTTTAAACTAAAGTTAGAAACACAATTGAAATGCTTTTCTTTACCTAGGGATTTTGTTAACACATCCGCTGGCACATGTTCAGTTCTAAGTTCACAATTGTATCTTTTATAATTTGTCGTACAAAGTGATGTCTGATATCTATGTGTTTACTTCTACTATGATGTATTTGACTATTACATAATTTTTGTGCTGATTGACTATCATTAAACAGTGCTACTGAAAAATATTTTCCTAAACATTCATTCAAAATCTTCTCAGAAATTTAGCCTCCTTTGCATCTTCGCACAAGGCCATGTACTCTGCTTCAGTGTTTGAAAGAACCACCGTACCTTGTTTACGGCTTTTCCATGCCACAACTGAACTTCCCATTTTAAAGACATAGCCCGTATAAGAGCGTCAATCCAATCGGTTGGATGCCCAATCTGCATCAACATAGCCTGCAACAGAAAATTTGGGTCTTTCATACACTATGTAATAGTCTATAGCGTCCTTCAAATACCGCAAGATACGATTCGCCGCTTGCCAGTATATTTCAGAATGGCAGTTGTTAAACTGGCTCAGTAGACTTGCTGCGTATGCGATATTTGGCCTCTTACATACTGCTATGTACATAATACATCCCATCAGACTTCTATATCTTGAATCAAGGTCATTTTGATCTCCTTTCTCATACAATTTTCTAATGGTGTGCTCGCAGGCTTACATTCAACCATCTTAAATTGCTCTAAAACTTTCTGTATATAATAATTCTATTTTGTTCTGGTCTCAAATGCATTCCCGATATATGTGTAGCTCGGGCAAGATCTTTCATTTCAAACATCCTCATTAGGTCTTCATTCAGCTTCCTTTTTTTTTTAAGCGTGTCTTTACTGAATATCAAAACATCATTCACGTAAAGCGCCAATATGATGAGATTGTTTTTGTCATCTGATTTTATATAAACACAGGGTTCGCTGAGTGATTTCTTAAACCGGAGATTTGTCAGAGCATCATCTATCTTGTCATACCAGGCCTTCAGCGCTTGTCAGTCCATTTATTGCTTTGTTTAAATTGAACACATAATTTTCTTTCCCTATGACTTTAAACCCCCTCGCTGATCCATGTACACGGTTTCATTTAAATCACCATTTAAAAATGCCGTTTTGACACCCATATGGTCAAAGTGCATATCCAGGTTAACTCCAAGTAAGGTACGTATTGTGGAATATCTTACCACCGGTGAGTAGGTTTCTTTGTAGTCTATTCCGTACTTTTGGGTAAATCAATTTGCAACTAGACGTGCTTTATAACGAAGTAACTTTCCACCTGCTCCCAGCTTTTTCTTGAATACCCATTTACATTTAACCGCTTTCTTTCCTGGAGGTAATAATGTCAAATTCCAAGCTTTATTCTTTTGAATGATTCATATTCATCTGTAATCGCTTTCTTCCAGTGCTATTTTTCAGGTCCTGATAGTGCATCTTTTATTGTCGATGGTTCATCAGTGTGATTCTTAGCTGTCATCGTCACTGCTACAGCAGCTGTATCTTCGATGTCTTCATACTCACTCGTCGATACATCTGATGAAATCTCAGGAGTCCATGTGACATCTGAGGAATTATCATCAGTACAAGTACTAGAATCAAATAGTACTATGACAGATTGTAGCGGTGATTGATCTGCTTCACTAGTGCTTCATCACTTATTATATTATTAGTGAGATCTAACCGACAATCAGTGGTTTGATTTTCTTGATTATACTTCAAATGTTTGTACCTGTTTGTCTTTTAGAAATTGTACATGTCTAGACTTAATGCACTTAGAACGATTTTCTGGATCTGCCAATCGGTAACCTTTCGATTCACTATAGTAACCAACAAAAGTGTACTTTTTACCTCTTGCATCTAGTTTTTTGCATTAGATTCCTAATGAAAATCATTGCATAAGCAGTACATCCAAATACTCTCAAGTTAGATAAATTAATTTTATTACCAGTCCATTTTTCCTCCGGTGTGGTACCTTGCACTGCCTTACTTGGTAAGTTATTCTTAATGAACATTGTCATGTTTACTGCCTCTGCCTAGAACCTTCTGTTCATTCCTGCATCCTGTAGCATGCATCGTGCTGCTTCCATAATTGTGCGATTGGCCCTTTTTGCCACACCGTTTTGTTGTGGCGAGTAAGGCACGATTTCCTGGTGCTCGATGCCATGTTCTTTCAAAAACGTCTGGAATTGTTTATTGACATATTCATGCCCGTTGTCTATTCTAAGCTTTTTTATTTTCAAATCAGTTTGATTTTCTACACTTTTGAAAGTTTTTTGAAAGTTCTGAACTTTTGAAAGTTTTGAATACTGGCAACACTTCATCTTTAGTTCTAATAAAGTAACAGAAGGTCATAATTGTGAAATCATCTATGAATGGTAATAGATATTTAGCACCACTGAATGAGGAAAATGACATTGGCCCACACAAATCTAAGTGTACAAGACCTGATCTTTCATTCGCTCTATTAAAAGACTGTTTTTGGTAGGGTTATCTACATTGTTTTCCTTCCATGCAGGCTACACAAGGAGTATATTTATTATCAGTGCAGTCAATTCCACTAGTTATACCTTGCTTGAGCAAATCCATACTTCTTATGTTCAGATGCCATAATTTCTGGAATGACTTCGCCTCGCACAGATTTGTAGCTTCTGCTCCTTGACCTTCTGTAGTAGACTGAATTTCCGTCAATGGTTGACTTGTGACCATTGTCTGACACGCAGCACCTAGCTCGCTTCCAGTTGATAGACACCATCCACCTTTGTAGCACTTGCAATGACCGTCTCACCGTAGCAAATACTACACATTTGTGGTTCAAAGTACACTTGTATTTTTATAGTATGTTTTGTCCTTTTAGCAACAATTCTACTTCACCGTATCCCTCACTATACATTTTTTGACTGTTCGCAACTGTCACCAATCGTGGAGTGTCCATAACATTGTTTTTCAAAATGTTTTAGTTGTTTGTCATGTGACAAGTTGCACGCATTTGCGTTTATACTCACTGCCAAAGCTGTAAGCAACGTTCCGTTCCATCCTTTTTCACACTTCTCACTCTTTTTATCACTTTTGTTGGACAATTTTTAGCGAAATGATTCGGTTTTTTACAACTAAAATGCTTAATTTTTGTGGAATTTTTGTTAACTGCTTTAGACGACCGGTTTATCAATAACACACATTTTTCAATCTTATCTAAGTATCTGCGTCAATTTTCTTGTAAAAGTTTGCTTTTCACGGTTTCACTGCACAGTTTAGTGTTCGAATTCTTTAAGGCCATAATTAAGGGATCATAGTCTGATGGTACACTACTTAACATCAATACTGATGGAAAGTCATCGTCCAATGTCACGTAGTTCTTGATCTAAGTCACTGATCTTTAAGAGATAAGCCTCCATATCACTGAATTGTTCCAATTTCAACCAAAAAAATGCACGTAGAAGTTCAAGTCGTCTACATAGCCCTTTATCCTCGTAAGCCTTTTTGAGGTTAGCCCAGGCTTCATGCCCGGTTTTTACATTTCGCACATGAGAAAATGATGAGGTCTGTACCATCAAACCGCGACCTCGGACACACCCGGCGCCGACTCCTCGATACAGTCCCACAAGTCCTCATGTATCAAATACATGCGCATCAAGAATTTCCAATTTCCATAGTTGGAAATTCCGTTGAGTTTCTCAAAATTGATAGAAATCCCAGAACTCGTTGCCGACGACGACATGGGGACAGCCCCGTCGCTACCACCATTACCAGATATTTTGATTTTTCAATACTTTTACGTACAAATATTATTTTATTCCAATCTATCGTGAATCCTGGGTCCATAACCTGATGAGCTTTGAGCAAAACAAACCAGGATTGATATTGAAACAAATGATTTTATTTAAAAAAAGCAAAAATAGTTTATCACACAAGAGTATAATACGCCATTGTGAAGTAGGCGACCGCTCCACGTAGTGGTGATCTTATTAAACTTAAATGACATTTCAAACTGTTTGATTTATACATAACTATCAGATCATTGTAAGTGACAATGCCAAGGATCAAAAAGCGATACAAATTGCAAATGTCACGGAAATTGACGGGGATGTTGCAGAAATCTAGAATTACCATTGTGTGGACCATTTGTGTACACTGTTGTCGTTTACGCCGGCACCTTTGATTTGCTGGCTACTAAGGGCAGAGGCAGTTGAACGTACAAAGGATATATTGCAATTTTCACATGCCTCACCACCAATGCCTTGCACATCAAAGTTGTAACGAATTTAATGTCTAAGGCATTTAGTTACGTCAACCGTAGAGGTCATGTGGTACACCTATATAGTGACAATGCTACTAACTTCGTTAGCGTCAATAAAATAATTAGCGATCTTCACCTGCAAGATTCTTATAAAGCATTTCATTTTAACATCGTCCCTCCATTTCGGAGGCTTGTGGGAAGCGGGAGTAAAAATATCACATGTGCAGTTATTGATGGAACAAGGTTGACATATCAGGAGATCGACTGGGCAGAATGTATCAAGAATTCTGGAAGAAATCGTTAACGGAGTATATTGGGAGGTTGCAACGTCGACTTAAGCAAGATAATTTAAAAATAGGGAACCTTGCTCTAATCAAAGAAGACCATATACCACCTGCTAGATGGACTCTTGGAAGAATAGTTGCAACACATCAGGGAGCCGAGGGACTGCTTAGAGTTGTAACACTACGAACCAAAACGGGGAGACAAAAGCGAAATAGTCACTACTGCCAGCGGTTAACAACAACAAAGAGAAAGAGTCTTTCATGGGTGAAGACATGGATGAGTGTGAAGCTGAATTAATACCCACACGATTCACACAAACGAAAATAAATATACTAGAGCATAAGAACTTTAAACGGTATGCCACATTCGATGATGTCCGATGAATCAACCGATGCACAAATAATTCGACAAAAACCCAGAGCATGTTCTTATCATCACGCCCCGCTAGACCCTTGAGCTAGCACCCTTGGCGGGCAGATCCACTGGCAGGCAAGTTCGTTGCCGATGTTGTTGTTGCCTTGGTGAACGCGCCTGACGCGAATTATATCTCGCGAACTTAAAGTTAATAAAAAATAAATAAAATGAAATTTATTCAAACACCTTTTAAATGAAATGATTTTATTGAGAACGCTTGAGACACTTGTGGATAGTTACAAAGATTGACTTGAATTGATTTGTTACTTGATTGACCTAATTAACGAAAACTACCTGACCGGCGGTGACCGGGGGTGACCGACGTTGACCTAAGCTCCATAAGCTGCACTTGCCGGAAATGCTTAGCTCATGTCTGGCTGACTTTACTTATTACTTGAAATTTGATTCATGTTTACCTGTTTATTACTTGTTATTGGAAATATGCTATACTTTCATGAAAATATGCTTAATAATTAAATTTAAATCTGCGCGTGCGGCTCGGGGTGTCATAACTCGTGTGACGGCTTGGATGGTCTAGCGGGGCTGTACTATGGCGGGCAAAGACATAGGCAGGTAGATTCGTTTCCGATGGTACTGTCACCCGTGGTGCAAATCCGAGAGCGATTGGTGGCGTGAGGTAGTAACGGTTCGGTCGGATAGCGTAACCGGGAAAGCGGATCGGTCGAAGAGAATTGGCGTGTGGTCATTGGATTGGGCAGGCAATCGGTAGAAGTTTTGGCAGGACATGAGAGGCGAGAGTGATAGTCTATTCGCGCCGATACACGTTTGAAGTCCAAATAGTGCGTGTTGCAAGTATTTTGATATGAAGGCGTGCGAATTTCGAGTGAAGAACCTAAGACATCTATTTAAATTAAATCAAATTTAAGAAATTTTGAGCGGCTGTTAAGTTACTATAAAGAACATTTGTTTTCACGTTTTGCGATAACGGACTTTAATTGGAAAATTTGGCATAGTGGACAAAAATGGGTATATACATAAAAATCGTGTTTTTTTCTGTTGCCGAGAAAGGATCTCCCCTCAACAAAAATTCTATTCCTAAGGGGTGAGGGATAGCAAGACGGCGATCCCATTGATGCCATTGGTTCTCAATACATGTGGACCGATCACGCTGGAAGTGCGATTTCTTTTCTCTCTTCTCTGTCCCTCTCCCCCTATTTTCCTTTTCTTGGCGAAAAATCTTTTCGTTGTTGGAGATCTCGCCCTAATATAATAATAACTTTGTGATATAACAATAGTAACCATTTTTTTTCTATAACGATGGTAATAAAAAGAATTTCTTTTTCTGAACAATGATAATAACAAATTGTTTCTGATATTTTGATATTGAAAATAATAAACTTTTTTTCTTTTTGGTAATAATAACAAAATTAAAAAGAGGGAAGAATTTAGCTAGCTATCTGATATATACTTTTTACTACGGATTCTGATTTAATTGGCTAAATATTCAAATTATTTATTAATATATATTTAGTATTTATTGTTAAAGCCACCCCAAAATAAATAAATTTAATTATTGAATTAAAAGAATTAAATCATTATACTCCTTTGTTACGTACAAGATCGACATCAGGTTCTTGTGAAATCTAATCGCCAAGATTACCGACTAAAAACGGGTCGGCAGAATGGAAGGGAATAACAGCAACACAATACAAAGGAAATTAAAAAATTTGAATGAGTGAATTTATAACAATTGTTTGTACATCGAAGGCAGTGGTCTCGGGGTTATAAAAGGCGGCGCTTTTCATTCTGGCATTTACTTCTCGCACTTTTTTAGTTAACATCAGGCGACATTTTCACCTTACATGCAACTAACTTACTTTTTTTAGTAAAGGAAACATAGCACACAACGTACGGCTCAGCAAAATTGAATCGGCATAAAATTATCAAGAATTTGTTAATTTGTTTGTTATATTTCAGTCTTCAGGGTAAAGTTAAGACATTAGCATTAAGTTAAAATTCGGAATAAAGAGAAAATATAACTAAGTCTGTATTTTAGAATTCATAATTCTCGGACAGTTTTCAATCGCAACAACGTTCTGTTGAGCATATATTAAATAATTTAAACAATGTTTATCTCTGTTGTCAAAATTTAACTAATTTGATTTTTGATATTCAAATTAAGGTATGTTTTGGTAAACTTGTGTAGTATTAGGCATATAACAAAGTATTGTAAAAACTCAATCTTTTTTCGCTAGAACCGCAGAATTTTGAATTTTCAAATAAAATAAAATATAATTTCAATAATTTCATTGCTTTAACTGGACACGACACAAATTATTGATTCCGACACTGAAATAACACAGCTAAAATACGCGTAACAATCCGAGTCGTCCATCGGAAACACCGCATTGTGTGGAAACCCCGCGACCTAGCATTAAGAGAGTGCACGAATAAAGCCCGACGGAAAAAGTAACACAGCTTAACGCGGATGCGCTCCCACTCACGCCGCGGTCGACTCCAGAAGACCTCGAGGAGATGAGTGAGGGAAATAAAGAAACAAAATCCGACCTAGTGACGATTCAGGCTCTGTTGGCTCTTCTAAAACATCAGGTTTTGGAAGCGGTCAGAGAAGAAATACCTAAGGCCATCCGAGAGGCACAAGAGGTAAGGCCGGAGCCACGGAATTTGTTTAGATCAGACATATCCTTACTGCGCGCACCTGCTAGAAAGGATAGTTTCGTTCTGTCCGAAACAATGCGGGTGATGGCTGGGACGAACGACGCAGGTCATATAGCCCTATTCGAAATTGGAAAATCAAGTATACTGGCAATAATAGAGAACTGGATCAGGAGGAATTCATTTTCCTTTCCATTGAATCCCTGACGCGTAGCGCTTTGCAAGGTAACTATGATCACCGGCTAAGTTGCCGACATATGCTCTTTAGCGATACAGTAGCCCCCTGGTGCTGAACGTACCTCAGGAGCAATACCTATCTGTCTTGAAAAAGTATTAAAGTAGCGCTACTCGACGACTGGGGTGATTATTCACGGGACGTCAACACGAAGCGGTGGGTGCTTGACAGGCGACAGCAGCCCGGGGAGTCGTTCACGGCATATTATATGGAAATGGTGGCCATACAAAATCGGCTTATATGGGTGAATCTGAGTTTGTCGAGTTGCTGAGGGCTAATCTGCTCCCATCGATTCAGGAGCAGATTTGCCTTCACAGCATAGACACCATCGCTCAGCTGCTATCGCTGCTTACCGAAGTCCAGGTGAACGCTCGAGGACCAGAGCCGCGCGTTGTCACCGTCTAGCACGTGTGAATGAAAACCTTTTGGCCCATTTCGATGAATCAGAGTCACTAGTGAGCCTTAAGTTTCAACCGTCCACCGTGAAGTATTGGAATTGCGAAGCTTCGAGACATTGTTCTCAGGATTCTCCGAGAGGACCGCAAGGGTTCTTTTGCTAGAAGCGGGTGGGGCTGTTCCGAGTGCTGTACAAAAAGTCAGGTCGAGAGCAATAATAGCCGGACTCGACCTCACTGAATATCAGCCAGAGCACATGCGTCCTTCCTCCCTTGCCTCTCGACGTAGAGAGGGGCATTGATAAACTTTCCCCAGATATGATGAATTTTTAGATTTATCAGGCAACGGGGAATTCAACAACCTAACAGTGAAACCTTCTGTTCTCAGTGGTATACCCCGAAGGCCATCGGCTTGAACCAGCTTAGTTTCTCAGAAGCAAGCGATGTTCCTTGACTACGTCAATTCTGGAGAAGTGTCAAAACAAACCACCACAAATTGGTGATAGCCCCAATTTCCGTCAGAAAATTAAGGGCGTCAGAGTTTACGCGGAAGTACAAATGCTGGGCCAAAACATAGTAGGCTTTGAACTACCACGCGCTGTCACGGGAAGTAAAAAAGCAAGGAGCCCGATTCCCGGATCTGATAGTGCGAGACGGGTTCAAAAACGTACACGCCTGTCCACGTTCGGGTGATCCGGTGCGGAGGATGACGCGTGGAAGCTTTGGATTTCTCCCGGTCTCTTCCCAGAAGTAATATCTCAAGCGCACGATTCACCACTAGCATCTTATGGCGGCAGCGGAAGAACTTTAGAGCGATTGCGTCTACACTTTTACTGGCCACAAATGTACACAAACGTCCGCGACTATGTGCTTACGTGCACTAAACTATTCTCCGATCCCCTATTTCTATTTAGACAGTATCGGAGTACTCTACTTACTTTGCTTTGATTTTTCAGATCCGTACCCTAATACAAAACGGCCATATGTGAATTGGGCCATCTACCGAAATTCCCTCTATTGAAGCCGCTTTGAAAAACTACGACATCTCAAATTTGCACATTCGTGGAGGAGGAAATATTTCATTCTTATTCCCGAGGTTCGCGCGACTATTGCGACTAACAATGGCATACAGTTCCGCTCGGCCCATGGAACAGTATGGAACAAGTGCCATTTATTCCCCACAGGCCAATACCTGTGGTTAATAGAGGGTTAATAGATCTTTATTGCTAGGAATTCGCGCTTACATGCAGAACGAGCACCAACGCTGGGACGAAAGGAGTTCGGTCCATCAAGCAACAGGTTTTTCCTCATGTCGAATTCTGTATAGTCTCTTATGATCACCCACGCGCCCAGTTAAAAGCTGCGTCGATTGCAATGCTTAGATGAGTCCGTAAACGTGGACACCTCTGACAAGCTCAAGTTTATTCGTGCAAAAGTACAGGAAAATTTCACAAAGGCTTTCAAGTAAGGTGCAAAGATGTACAATTTGGGATCAAATCACGTAGAATTCCAAGTCGGCCGAGAAGTGTATTGACGGAATTTCCAATTGAGAAATTTTTTAAAGCAGATTACTAAGCCTGAGCTAAATCGAAACTTCTTTAAGTGTCGGCTAAGAGTTAGAAAAGGTTATGACCTGGGTGATCTAGAAGACCTGGAGTTCCTATTGGAACTTACCATGCAAAAGACATCAAGAGATAAGAGGCTCGAAGACTTTTTCGAAATATATATACCCTATTTGAGGGTAGATGTCCCCTTCTAATATCTACCCGATTAGATATTAGAACTTCAGTAATTTTAATCCACATTGCCTAACTGGAGTTAGTCGAGTGCATAGACGCTTATCTTTTCACAATTTAATACCATTGACATAAATTGGAACTTTACAACTTATAAAAAATTACCAATAGCTCAAACAAATAGAAAGGAACTAAGATGGCTACCATGTTAAAAATGTGGCGAAAATACTTTTAGAAATTATAGAATGAAGAAATATTTTATAGGATTGATTTTCCAAACAACCAGCTACAATAAAAAATGTTATTAAAAAAACAGAAAGCTCGACTTATTGCTTCATATTAGTCATAGCAGTCGGGTCCGAAATTCACTATTACTATTGGTGAACATCTTGGGAAGACAAGATGATTTCCATAACGGCAGGAGTTTAAGACGTTTTTATATTTTGTTTTACATTTTGACATCCATCGTCTGCCATAAAGAATGTTTCGTGACGTCATATACGCTAGGCGAATCCAGTGATGTCTTATTTGTCAAAATCGCTCGAGGGGTTTTTATTCTACAACCCTACGTTTTGGCTTCGCTGCGACTGACTGGCCAAAAAACGATAGAAAACTCAACCATTCCAATGTAAGATAATAGAATGACAAAGCTTGTTAAAAATTTGCAACTTGCAAAGCCTTCAAAGACAAGAAGAATGAGTTTAAGGAGAATGAGTTCGTAGATGTTGAACGACTTTGAAGACATGGCTACTAGAAATTAGGCGCTTACATAAACTAACAATTTGTAGACGTATAACTGATTTAAATAATTCAGGGATAGATTAAAGTTTCGCTATTGGTCTAGAGTTACTAATATGACTTTTATTAGGGACGGGAATTACGTATAAAGGGAAGGAGAGTAAATATTTTTCGAAAGAGAATTGATAATAGCAGAGAATATAATAAAACAATTTGGCAAAATGTTCAAGAATATCATAAGCTGTGTAATGTCAATAAGCAAATGAATGTGGGATGTCTCAAAGTTCAAATAAAGAAAATCCTAAAGTCGGGAAGAGGGAAAAGTTTCTAAAAAAGATTTGAAAATATATCACTGGCAATTAATCACTGTGTAGACGTATATATAAATTTGTGTATAATGCATGTGTAAGTATGTACATAAATATATATTTAGCTCACTTTTGAAATGTCCGCTTATTGATTTACGTGCCATTAAGCATTACAAATTTATGAAAGTTTTTCGTACTACAAAAAACTTAATTTAATTACTAAATGTTGGAATTTTGATATAGCGGGTTTGTTATCAATTGATATCAAAATTCAAATTAACGTCAACTTTTTAACCTTAAGTGTACTAATTAATTTATGGCTTTAGGTCTGTGTATTCAATAACAATAAATAATATAACATACAATAAATTCTCCTTCTTCTCACTCTGTCATCAAATGACGAAACGTGTTTTATTATATTTTAAATCTCTGTTATTTTCAAATAGGAATATTTTTTTCCCCTCTTTATTTATAAAACACACAATTCTTTGCCAATTGTAGGTGAGATTTAAGAACCTGCAAACTGCGTTTTTTCAATGTGCTATCGTTCTTTCACTTCTTCAACCATACCAAATGAATTTGAATATTTTGTTTAACAATACGGAATTCCTTCAAAGTAGTCTCCAGTGGTTCCAAAAGCGCAAACAAGGCATAAATATGTTCTTATTAACCGACTATAAAACACGACGGCCTTAATTCAATGTATATATCTGCCAACAACGTATGTTTGTATTCGCTGGTAGTCGCGCCAAAAGCAAGATTAATATAATCATTAATTTTCGAGGACCTTCTTCCTTTTGCTGATATTTTTTGCCTATACCACGAGAACGATCTAAAAGTCATTTACTTTTGTACTTACATATAAGGGTAATTGATGTAAGGATAATTGATGTAAATAAATATTATATTCACTTCGGTGTTATACATGTCGAGATTTTCAATTGCTTATTTTAAACATTAATTGATATTTGAGAACAATTCGAAATTGATCATACGATTTCACACTCTTTTCCAATTCTCAACGTTTAAATTATTTGAATATAGAACAAGAATTTTTGTGTTCTATCACATTTTAAAAACCATTTATCTGATTTGATATTCTTAAAATAAGTGGTGTATATACCTGAAATATGTATTATATCGTCGTAATTATTATATTAAATGTGAAGGAAAATGTTGTTTAATAAGTTCTTGAACACTAAACGCAGTGACGTGGAATTTGGTGTGGATGTAATATCCGTTTGCAGTTAAAAATCTAGAGTTATTTTTAAATTTAATGCATTAAAATTGCATCAAATATTAATACAGTCAAAAAGATACACGAATTTGGGGGTAAATCGGAAATTATTATATTTTATCTTTTCAAGTTTAAAAATATCAAGTTTGCACCCAATATAAAAATGAATTCATTGATTATTCTCGAAATGAACGAAATGATAAGTTTAAATGTTCAGATTTATTTAAACTGGAAGTTGTGTTTCAAAAAGTTTAATTTTAACATTTATTGATAGGGCAAGGAAAGTTTTAAACGAATTAAAATATGAGAAAACTACTAATGAGATAGAATACACGATAGCAAAAAATTAAAAGGATAATTATACGATTAACGTCCTTTTTTCGTGAATGAAATCGCGGTTACCGGCTAATAAACATCAAAAGGATTTGTGCATTTGTACCACACTGCATACAACCGAACCATACTCTGTACATTTTTTTCTTTTCTGTATAAAAAATGTATCTGTTTATATTTTTTCCATGCTTATGAAGTGTGCACTTAAAACTTCGACATATTATTTTATTGCGTTCCAAATGTTTTTAAAGTTCTTAACGCCCAGTAGCCGTTGAAGTTGCATGTTAGATGATTAATGCCACATGGGTTTCTTCTCCTAATTTTTTTGCAGCTCAAACTGGCTTACTTTCCATGAAATTGAACAATACAGATATAGAATCACCGAGTCAATTTAATCCGCTGTAAATGAACCGGAACCCCCCAAGGCATTTCCAACTTTATAAAAGAACCGCAGAGAAAACAAAAAAAAAAAAATACAAAGAAGTAGATGTGAAATAATGAAATCCAACAATTTTAATTCAAATTAATTTTGATTTCATTATTATTATAAAGAAATTTATAAAGTAAATGTGATCTTTAGATGATGGAACTAGTTACTCAAAACTGTCACCCTTACACATTCAAGTTTATTTTTAGATCGGTTGAAAACTGTTTCTTCTCCCCTACCACACGCAAGTTTGATGCAGTGGTTAGTCTTTCGGGAAGATACAATCGATTAATACCTTTTTCACTGTCTTATCGTGTATTTTTTTAAAGTTATTTGGAAAAACTAAATTACTACGGTATCTGCTCAGAAGTTCATTTGAATTAATCTAATCTCTTCACGAGGAATATTTGATTGATTTACTTTCAGTTCTGTATGATATTAATTTAAGAAAGTGTTTTGTTTGTAGTGTCACACAATATGAATCATGCAACAATATTTCTTATTCTTTGTGTACTTATAAGTGCTTTACATGCATTGAAAGGTGAGCAGAAGACTTTCTGAAATGTTTTTTTCTTTGTTTTTTTTTTTGTTTGTTTTTTAAATACAAAGTAAATTTTGTAAATAATAATATTTAGTGCAAAGCGCAAAAAGTTTTCCAAAATTATATGGTACAAAATGTTGGAACAGTTTATACATGTTTTTTATTCGTTAATTTTTTGTTTTTTGTTTTTGCTAATTACAGGAAAAAATATCTTAGGGTTTTTATAAACATGTTGTTCATGTTGCCTTCAGCAAGCAGCAATTATTTTCGGCAACGCATTTGTTTTTGTAATGTTATTTGAAATTTTTAATATTGCTCCGAAATTTCCGCTGTCTTTCGTATTTTTACTCTTCTGGTTATTTTGCTCCTTATTCAATTTTTGTAAATTTAAACATTCACATCACGATACTGTAGTAAATTTTAGATATGTGGAAAATATGAAAATAATTTATGAACAAAAACATTATTTTTTATTACGAAATACTTTCTTATTAAGAGACACGGAAATGTATGCTAAGGTCTGATTACAAAATGATATATTCTATTGTATATGTGGAAAAATCACTTTAATTAGAAAAATTTTAAAATTGACACATTCAAAAAAAATACAAAAAACAAAGGAAAGAACTTATTTTTTGAAAATTTTACGTGAAAAAGAAAAGAAAGAAGCTTTTAGATAAAAGTCGTCCTAAAGGGCACTGCTAGAATTTATGTTTACAGCTCCAAAATTTAAACTGCGCCATTTCCTGTTTTCTAAAGATCACTCTTTTCAAAAATATTTACCAAAAACGCATTATTTGCATAAAAAAATAAATTTCGAATGTTGTTATCATTGTGGTTAATCGAATTTAAAAAAAAATAAGTGAATAATTCCTTGCTATATGTGCGTATTTATAAAAATTTGTAGGGGTTACATTTATAACATAAAATATTTTCCATAAAGGGAGCAGATTTCGTCTGCTAATTGATGCATGTTAACTAAATTTCATCTATAATAAAGAAAAGGAAATTTTATTTAAAAGAACTGTACATATATTTTGCAGTACCAATAAAATTGATTGTTTTGTCTACTTTTAACGCTCATAGCTTCCCCCACTATTCACACGTGCGACATACAATGCCTAGAATAACTTCGCTTACATTTTTGAAAGCATATTGGAGCACGTGTAATAAAACCAACAAATTTTGGAAGCTCTTCCGACCTTTGCACTTCATTTATTAATTTTGATAAATTTTGATTGTAATTTTGAATTTTTTTTAAATTTAGGAAGTATTCTTTGCCTATATTTTCGAACTTTTACCTCCTTTTCGACTAACTGTTGAGTTCATTTATTCAGTTCGTATTATTCAGCGGCTAAAAGTAGACCAAACTAGCCTAGATCGATTTCTAGATTTCAATATTTGGTTTACAGTTACGCGAGTTATATAGAGGGGGAAACCTATCTGTTCATTTCAACTAAGGCTTACTATTATTTCAAAGTTGTAATAGTGGTAAATCAAAGGTTTGTGTGAGCTACATATACGCTCAAAGTTCAAAACTTTTAGGCAATTACTTAATTTCGGTGACGCCAAAGGTTTTGTTAAAAGATCAGCTGGTCTCGAATAAGTATCAGGATACTGAAGTTTCAACGTCACAAAGTGGTGTCGCATGTCGGCGTGTTTACTTCTGCTATTAACGGCGTTGTTGAAGGTTACTGGATCGCTAGGCCTAGACTCCTCAAATATTTCGCCTCCTTTACTGCCCCTGCTAAGAACATATATTCGGCTTCTGTCGGAAACAAGGCTACAGTAGTTTAATTCCAAAAACAAAATACAACCGCCTGATAGCGTGAAAATATTTGCATAACCTTCGGGATCGTCATCCGTATTTGCGTAGCGTAATCCATAGTACATTGTGTACTTGAAATATCTCAGCACACGTTTGGCCACTACCCAATGGGCTTTTTCAAAAATATTGTTATATCGACTTAACACGCTTATGCGATGTTGGGCCTCGTCGTCTCTGCTAAATAAATCAGTTCTCCAATAAGATTTTGGTAAGGGACGCTTTTGAGGTTCTCCCGTTCTTCATCATCTTTGGCACACATAAACTTATTGAACTTCACACGTGGATTCATAGGAACTTTTATCGGTTTGCAGTCTCCTGTATTAAATTTTTTTAACAAATTTTAGATAACATTTCTGTTTCAGCATGACTCCAACTGAAATTCAATGTCCAGGAAAAATTTACTAATTTCAAATTCTTTTCTCATTCCTCGAATGAGTACTTTTACGTCCGTTTTCTTCTTTATATGCCACTATCATATCGTATACGTAGATAGTACTGATCATAGGATTTTTATCTTTATAGTGTATATAAAAATAGGGATCATTTTTGATCTTGGTAAAACCAATTAATTAAAAGTAGTTGTTTAATTTTTGATACCAAAGTCAACCAATTTGCTTTAAGCCAATTAACTTACCGACATAACGATTTTCGAAGTACTCAGGTTCTCTAATGTAGATTTTTTCATCTAGTTTGGTAAGATTTACTTTTTTATCGTATTTAGTAGTAAATATCCACCTGCATCCCAGAACTTTAATATTTAGGGGTTACTCCTCAATGGTCCAAGTGTTACTCCTTTCATGAAGCCCTAATTCTTCTTTCATTGGGTTTTCTCGATTTGAGCTGTTTATAATTTCACTCGCGTCATCTGAATCGTTTTCGCACGCCATGAAACCATAAAATTCTTCTTCATCAACGTTTTCTTCATTTGCAGATTGAGACACATCTGGTGGATTAGGTACGATTTTTTTATTTCGTTTGTCATCAGGTTCTTTTTCAAAGAATTTCTTCGGACTTCCTCTCACTCCCATCCTCAATAGTTTAGGCCTTCCACTCTTTCTAATGCCCGTATTATTTTTATTTTCAGGTGACTGATTGCTATCTTGGTCATTATTTGTTGATTTATGTGCTTCTTTGTTAATAGATTTACTTTTATTTTCCCAATTTACTTCTGCTTCCTTTTCGATTATATCGTTGTTTTCGTCTATTAATGCTATGTCAGGCAGCAGACTCTGACTTCTTATTTTTATAATCTTTGAATTATAATTATTTAGATTCATTTCTTCATTAACAAGTACTACATCGCAACTAATTATAGTTTTTCCCGTATCTTTATCCCACAATCGATACGTTTTCGCATCTTCACTGTAACCTGTATCATATAGTAGGGCTTCGATCTTACATAAAATTTCTCTTTCATTGGAGTTTTATCTAAAACATATGCTATTGTGCCAAATATTCGCATACACATGTGCAATAGCTAGTTCTTTGTTTTTCCACAAATGATGGGCTATGTTTCCATTTAAACTATTAGACGGGTGCGGTCAATACTGCTTCAGTCCACAAGGTAATGCTTAATTGATTGAACAAGCATATATCTAGCCATTTTAACGAGTGTTCTTCCTTCCGAAATACCATTCTGCTATGGTGAATAGGTTGTAGTTACTTGATGTTGTATGCCGCTTTGTTTCAAAAATTCAGAAAAAGTTAAATTTATGAACTCTGTACCATTATCTGTTCTCGGAGTTTTAATGCGGGTGTTTTGTAATTTTCTAATCTAGATTTATATATTTTTTTAACATCTTTAAGGCTTCACTTTTCTCTTTTGTAAAGAAGACTTCGCACCACCTTGTCGCAACGTCGATAAACGTCATAAAATTCTTGGGTAACATAAGCCCTTTCGTTCTCTTATTTAGTCATCACTTGATACAAATCGTTCCTTTTTCCCTGCTGTCAACTATATTTTATTATTATTGTTTTTTATGATTGCCTTATTCTGTAAAGTAATACATTATAGCCGTGTTCTGTTCTTATTAGCGAACAGAAGGTTAGAATATAAATTTGGGACATTTGGTTATTCGTTGGTTATTCGCATAAATATACTTATTTCCAAGTGTTTTCGGTATCCCCTCGTTGGCTAGGCTTAACTCGGTATTCTTCACCTCAGCCAGATCCAAAAATTTGTTCACGTCGTTAACCATATGAGAGGAAGCACCGCTGTCTAAAAGCTAAGTAACCCTTGATGGATTCGCTACGATGAATGTGATTTCTTGGATGATCAATGATTTTTCTCGATTCTTGTGAACTTCGCAGTTTTGTGCCCGTAACGTCTTCACTTATAGCACATGATTTTATTTCTGATTTGATTCTTTTCGTAGCAATTTTTCTTCTTCATTCTCACATCTTTTTTAGTAAAACTTGAAATGTCGATGGCTCTTCGTATCTCGCTTCATATTCTTCCAAGATTTTTGTTTTCAAGACAGTTAGAGGAAGAAATTCATCGCGCGTTTCAATAGCTATTCTGCATGTCTCAAATTCTTCTGGCAGCCTATAAAATAGCAATATCGGTAGGACATCATTGTTAATGATGATGTGAATGGATTTACATTTATCAACGATAGAGAAAAATTCTAAAACATGTTCATTTACCTTATCACTTCTTGTCTTATGTAAAATTAACTTTTTTAGCAGGATAGCTTTCCTTGTAGGCCCTTTAGGGTAACACATTGTTTGTAATTTATCCCATATTCCTTTGCAGTATTTAATGCCTTTTATAAATTGTGGGCTAAGAGAATATAAGCCCTAATTTTTCGGTCAAGTGTAGTCCATTGTGAAATATTGGCGTTTTCTCACTGCCATTTTCTCATCAACATAATCCCATAGGTAATTTTTTTATTAATAGTTATTGCGTAATAACTTCCCACGTATTATTATTATATCACATTTTTGCTTGCTTAGAAGATTTACATAAACGTTCGATATTTCTAAAATTTCGATTAAGGAACGTCGATCACTTAGATCCAGACGGATTTACCAATTTAGCATACGTGGTTCACTTAGAGCGAACTGGGCCCATAACCTGCTTTATTTATTGAGTCAGAAGGTGAAGGCTCCGAGATAAACAGTGAAAGACCGCTCATTTAGAAAGCTTTTGGTTATGGTAATAAATGCAAGGGGAAAACCAAATATATATCATAACTTTGTGAATAAGTGCGTCATTCCACACTGAATCGAAGGCAACTTTCACATCTAATGGAACGAGTCCAGTAGATTTCTTTCCCTGAAGTCTGCTTTTGATACATCGGCCCATTCTCAAAATTAGTTGTACAGTATTGTGACCAGTTCGAAATCAAAACTGATAATTAGGCAATACGTTTGTTCGTCCATAAAGTCAAAGATTTTTTTGTAATAACTTTTTCTAAAATTTTGTAACGATAATAAAGACATCTAATACTAATACTGTCTATTAATACGATAGCTGGAAGGATCATCCGCAAATTTATCAGGTTTAAGAACAGGTATAACTTTAGCACTCTTTTCATCAGATGGAAAATATTGAAGTTTTAGACAAAAATTTATTACGAATGTAGCGTACACAGGATCAGCTCGCGGCAATGCGATTGAGCATATAATGGTATCTGATCAATTCCAGGAAATTTATTGACACGAGAGAACTTGATTATGCTTTTGATCTTATTGTGGCACAGGTACCAGTTTGTCCTAATCTGAATGTGCCAGAAAGGTGTGACATTGAAGCATTAATTAGTTCCAGAGCGAAACAAACGCATTCATGCTTTCATAGATAATAGCATTTACCATGTTATAAATGTCGGAATGGTTTTGAACTGCATCTAGTGAAGGTCTGGAGAGTGGACTGAGTTTTTGTTTGATTAAATTTCATTTCATTTTTATTTTATATAGGTGCAGTTCACGTGTGCTTGGTTCCAGTTCATAATAATAAGAGGGTGGTCACAGCGTAGATCATTCGTTATAAAAAGGTCGAGTAGTGAGGAGTTTACTCTCGCCTGCAATGCGGTGGGCTCAGCTGGGTATAATATAATAAGTGTACTGCTTTTCAAGCTCATGTAAAATGTTACCCCAGTAACTAGCATGACTACCAATATTGACGTCTGCAATTAAAATCACCTTCTGTTACATAATAACCTTACATGTGAATTAATTTCATTATATTGGCTTTCAGCGGTGCTTTTTTGACTTGTTCTGTTTTACGTCCTAGAAAGTAGGCACACATTAGTTTTGCCTAGTGATCCTTATCTACAGAGATTTCGGCGCCTATAACGATAGAGGTTCCAATGCTTGGTAGCAAGTTTATTTCTAAATTGTTAGCAGCAGTGGATATTCCACTTCCCCTAGATTTCGGTCTGTCTAATCTGAAACAATTATAATCTGGGTTAGTCAATATGATATTAGGATTCAGTTTCAGTAACTAATGCTGCATGTACTTTACGGTTATGCATAAAATCTGTGAGTTTCTGTGTTGTTAATGGTAATATGATGGAAACTCAACATAATTTAGTGTTCTGGGAAAATTTGGATCTATTGGCTTATGATTACCATGACAAATCGCATATTTTGTATTTGCTTGGGAATCGCATCCCGAAGTGAGGTGTCGACCTTAACAGTGAGCACAAAAGCTTGTAATATTGCAGTGCCGCGAACCATATCCAAACATCTGGCAATTATAACATTGCGTAATTTTATTGTACTTTATTTCTCCTATGACAATACCACCTTATAACAATGATAATTACATGCTTGACTTGCAGCTCTTCTAAGGTGATGGAGCCTCGTCCAATATAAACAACAATGAAGATTGTTGTAAGTTTTCTGCTTACTGGTTTAATATTGATGAGGTTCATACCCGCAGTTGTAAAGGTTAAGCAAAATAAAATCATCAGTTTCCAGGCTGCAAGGAGCAACTTTTAAACGAGTTTCGTATAAAATTCGCATTTGGCCATAGAGTTTTATATTATATTGACCCGTGTGGACATGCGATTAATATCGTAATCTTCAATGAATCCTTAACTCAGCACTTGATGAATCTGTGGCAAATTGCTTTTAAATGGTGGTTGTGATGCAGCGAGTTGAGTCAAGGTTGAAGATGCACCAGCGTTTGCAATGGAGCAAAGTAATTGGACCTCTCTGATGTGCCCTTATCATACTGTTGGGTTTTTGCGGCATGAACCTGCCGAATAATACTTTTCGATTTCACACTTATTGTAGAAATTGTACAAATAAACTGTCTTTTTATGTGATTGTTATGAGTTTCGGACTCACAAGAGTCGTCGTTAGAGCCCTTAATTTTACTCTTAAATAAACTTTTGATTCTAGGTCGAGCACACATTCGATCACTACTGGTGTTACTCGGAAAGTCTTTTAATGTATTTTGCTTATAACCATTTAATTAAATTTATCTAGACAATCCTTCCAGGTTGAAAGTCAACGTCATACTTTGAGTAATTTGCACTATTTCTACTATTCTTCTATTATTACTCCTAAAGATTCTTTTAGTGCGTCCTGGTTTGTTTCACTTTTTTCTACCGCTGCTTCATTTTTTAATAAGAGGAATATGTTACTTCAGTGCTTCAGTGATGCTCATCGTTTAAAACAATGATTCATGTTCACTTGAACAGAAAGTACACTTAAGCTTTTGTTGACCAAATACAAGTAATCCTATAGTGATGTGATAGCAAATTAATGTTGGAGTCTCAATCTATTATATTTTGAAATTTGTGCGACTCTGGTTTAAGGAAATGAAGCCAATCCAAGGGGAAAGCTTTGGTAAATTGGGGGTGTATCGTACATCAGTCAAGGCCAATTAAAATTCTACACTATGATCCTTAAATTTAGAAATTGTTTCTACATCCCACATTCCATAAAATTAAAAAGCAAAGATAAGTGTTCTCTTTTAAGTGAAACCATATTTCTCATGAGTAATAACTTTTATCTTAAATTTTCATCAGTCAGTCTACGTTTAAGCGCTGACGTGATAAGAGAACAATAATTTAAGAGTGTATGTGTTTAAAAGTATGGTTAAAATTTTTTTGTATTAAATAAAATTGGTGAATAAAATTTAAGTTTTATGTGTTTGCCCCACCGTCAAAGTATTCTAGTGGCACAGTCAGTGAGATCATTTTTAAAAGAAAAAGATACAAAGGCGATCAATTGCAGTTGCAAATGAAGAAACTACTTTTTGTTGAAAGGCAAAAGTAGAAGAGCTTAGCAGTTAGTTAATAATATTAAGTCACATTATTATAGCGAAAATTGGCCTAGCAAAAAGACAAACCGAATGAAATCAAATAAACAAAATTTTAATTATCGACTGATATAATTATCAAAAACTTTGGTGAAATCCCACCATTGAGAGAATTCAGATAATTGGTGAGAATTCATACAAGTTAAATTTTATTTGAAAACTGTGGATAATGTCGGATCTTTGCGCGGTGAAAACATCAATCTGTTGTAAGAGTAATACTTGAGGAAGTTTATCTCTGGAGATCGCAGAGGATTGGAGAAGCTTGGCCGCAGTAGTGGAAATCCTGAATTTGAAATTTAGACCGAAGCGGAAGATTAACCAATTACTACTTGAGGCCAAAGAATTAAAGGTATATAATTAAAAAAAAACTTCTTTGATAAATTAACTAGCATTGAATTGGAATTGAAATTTGTGATTTTAATAAGAAAGATGAAAGATACGAATCAATCGATAAACTATTAGCGAAAATTTTAAAAGTAAAACTAGCTTTTATTTTACAAGTGTAAATAGACCAAAGTAAGAGCCTATTTAATTTAGATTTTAATTTTCTTTGTTAATCAAGTACATATTACAATGATGAAGCGATTAAACATAAGTTTAGAATCTATTAAAATAACAAATCAGATACAATTCATAAATCCAATTATACTTGAAATACAACCAATTACCTCCAATCATATCTTTAGCTTTTACAAACTATCCTCAAAAAATAAATTTTGATAATGTAGCTACTAATTATTTACTCAATACAGGTCCGGACATTGTTTTGATAAAATCCAATACACTATCTTACAATATTTTAAAATACGATAAGCCCCTTACATATAATTCTCGAGAAAACTAAATTCTATCTAAGGGTAAGAAAGAAAGGAACATTAAAATGAATGGTTTATTTCAAAAGTCAAAAAAGGACTTGGGATAATAAATTGAAAAAAGTAAATGTATGTTTTATTGTAATGCTTTTTTATTAATAAGTTGTCCAGTCGCCTCCATTATCAATAACTGACTGCCGCTGCGAGGCATGCTTTCTATTAATTTAATAGCATGATCTGGAGACAAAGATCTCCATATAAGTCGAATTTGACGATATAATTTCTTCACAGTCCAGATCTTTCCTCGGAGCTTAAACGTCATGAGTGCCCAAGCATTTTCTATGGGATTTGCATTCGGCGACTGCAATGGCCAATCTTGTACATCAACGTCATTTTCTTGTTTCCACGCAGTACGAAGATATCTCCGATGTTTCGGATCATTATCTTATTGCAATATCCAATATATGTTTTGTTCTTGTAAATCACCGATGGGCAGATGGTAATATAGCCTGCTGATATATTTTAACCATTTTAGCAACGTTTAAATTGTCTGTAAACATGTGCAAAGTGCCAAATCTCTGTTTTTAGAAACAGCCCCAAACGCGTACCTTTACCGGGTATTTGATGGTTCTCTAGATGAATCTATTAGCGTGGGAACACTAGGTATGAATGCTGGAAGAACGCGCTCAAAAAGAAGCTTCGTCCAGAAAAATTGCCTTGTCCCAATCGCGGTCCAAGTTCTCCTTCGCCCTTCGGTTTCTTTATTGTGCTACGAAATTTCACTTCATGAGCCAGTAAACGTCTTATTATAGCATTACATGACACATTTAGACCTTTTTTACGCAAAACCGTTTGCCCATCACGTAATGATAGGCGAGAATTCTCGAATGCCTCTAAAATCCTGCCTTCATTTTTCGTCGTTTTTTGCGTGGAGCCACGATCCAGAAGATCATCGACATTTTTTACTTCAGAATAGCGTTTCACCTACTTATTAACAAATGTCTTTGACTTCTTCACGTATTTAGCAGCCGCTCCGTGTGACATTTTCGATCCTTTTGGATGCAATCACGAAAAACACGGTTTCGTAACGTGATGCATACGCGGCGCTCAAGATGAAATACGTTCAAATGACAAAGATCGAACGACAACTCAGGCTCTCTACACTAAGCATCTCAGGGCAAGGGTCTCGCTACCTCTCTAATGGACTGTAGGAGTAGGAAATAAAACGAATTAGAATAAACTTTCGCATTCCTTTTTGTTTAAAATAAGTTGAAAATACTTTCTATTTTTATTATTTATCCTTTCTGTAGTTAATCTTCTCTATGGAAAGTCCAGGCCTCTGAACGTTGTGACTAATTATTTGTTCGTTAAATTATTTACGCAGAAGGGAAGCCAAGTCTCATTTTCTTTTCTGCCAGAGAAGCTTCTTTTATTGCTCCTGACCCCTCGCGTTAAATGACGGTCGCATTCGTCTCATCTCTGACTTTATTACTTTCAGCTGTTAGTATTCTTAATCGTTCCGATCTCTAAATTTTTCAATGTTTGTTTACTTAGATCCCATTCTTCCTTATTTTACACGTGGATACAGGTAAACTCTTCCTGCATTCCTTTACCCTTAATTTTATTCACCAATCACTAGTCATAAATCGACAAACGGAAACACCTGCGTCTTGGCAATTGTCAGCTCCGACACTTCTCATCTTTGACACAATTAGCCAGTCTTGTGACCTCTCTTGTCTTGTTCACGCCAAGTCCAGTTTAGATATTGTGCTCCTTGTCATCATTATTGTACTGTGCAGAGTTCTTAGTGATCAGTTATCCTTTTGATAATTGTCCTTTTTGAATTTAATGTCAGATTTAATTTACAATCTCAACGTTTTTATTTACTTGACATTCTCGCTAATATTCATCAACGTTTTTATTAATTTGACATTCTCGCTAGTATTCATCAAAGACTTGACACTCTCGCTAGTATCCTTCTTTGATTTGGTACTCTCGCTAGTATTCAAGAAAGACTTGATACACTCGTTCGTATCCATCAACCAACCTTAACAACTATATACTGTGGACATTATCGCCTTAGCAGTGCCTTCTGGTGAACAGTGCAGTGCTGACTGCAACGTTCAACTGCAGTACTCATCATCTCAACGTCGTCCAGCTCCAGGTCACATCCACATTATATTAAGTCTTATAAAACTCATTGCTACTTTCTTTATTGATTATTCAACTAAAATTAAATACTCTACCGCTATATTGTATATTACCGGTTTGTTACTTAAAATAAAAATAAAATTTATCTAACATTTTTCAATCAAATTTCAATATTGATAAACAATATCTCGAAATATTCACCAAATATCAAACTATCTTCGAAAGATATTTGAATTTATGGAAGCAAATGACTTAGATCCTATAAATGATGCAAAAGAAAAAATAAAAAAAGATTTTTTAATTAAAAATAAAGACTTTACATACGAAATTAAAAATGATGTTCGGCTTAAACATGAAAACCTAATTTATTGTGAACTATACCACTACCCACAGGTTTCTGAATCGAGCTCCAAATACAAGTTATGTCAAAGCAGGAAATAACCAGGGAATCAAATTCTTCCTAAAATTCTCCAGTTTGGATTGTTCCAAAAATAGTGGATAATTTCAATATAAAAAGTGGCGGATAGTGATCCTAATTTCCTATCCCCAACATAAATAACATTCTAGATGAATTAGGTAAATCCTAATACGATACTAAACTTGGTGGTTCTCATTAAATCGTAACGAGAGAAGAAGACTAGAAAAAGATGACTTTATTTAGGCATCATGAATACGTCCGTAAGCATTTCGGATTAAAAAACGCACAACAACCTTCCAAAGAGTGATAAACTCGGTGTTCAGGGAATTTTTTATTTATATCTTGATAATATATTAATTTTTAGAACGGTTTTTCAAGAACATGTCGCAAATAAAAATAAAATCCTTAATAAATTTCGGCAACGTAACTTGAAAATATAAATGGAAAAATGTAACTTCTTCTGCAAAGAAACAGAATATTTGGATATTAAGTATACATACGAAATATTTTAATATTATATGGAATGAAATTTAAGCCTAAAATTTAAAATCAAAAGCAAAAATGGTTTAAAACTCCCTAGTACCCAGAAACAAATAAGATCTTCCCTAGGAGTAGTCAATGGATTATAAACGATTACGATAGAATAGCAGGGACACCAATTTGCAATAACAGTATTACTTCAAGATAAATACCAAATTGCATATACAAGTCGAATTTTAAATAATTAAGAAATGCAGTATTACACAACCAAGAAGGAACTATTACAGATCAAATATTATCGTAAAGAATTTGAATTTAGAAGAAGCCTAAGACGTTCAGTCTTAACGTAGAAAGAGATCCCTCAAATGCATCAGAAAGCGATGATTCAAGCCAATTCTCCAGATTCATAAAAAAAAACAATGAAGAAAATACCTCTGTTCAAGCCTATCCTGTAAATGATGGTTATAGTATTTTCATTTAAGCAACTATCATCATCAACAAGAGGAGGAACAAAGTGACCACATTCCTATCTTTGACACACCAATAATCAGGTTCAAAAGGCAACATCGAATGTTAATCCAAACTTTATAAGAAGAAGAATCTGAACAAATATTGGGAAATCGTGGAGTGGAAAAATTAAAAACATGTAATAAACAATAGAGTAACCATATATACTGAAGTTACAGATCACGGTTTTTTTCCCATCCAACAAATACTAATTAAAGGAATGATTTCCCAGTACCAAATTCATTGTTTTCATTTTGCATGAGATATAGGAACTGAACAAGAACTAGTCAAGGTAATATTTATTAAACACAAACAACAAAAACATCAAAACCATCATAATATCATTGCTTTCTATTAAGACTTAAAAAATAAACAACTCAAAATAATAATAAACAAGATAATAATAGACACTTGGACGTTTGCGGCCCAATTACAAGTAGAGTGAATTAAAGCGAATTCAGGTTATACTATAATACAAGGGAATGAAATTCCATAATACCAAAAACACACGATTAGTCTACACATCAACGTTTTAAGGCTCATCGAGAGTACTATCAAAGAACTAGAAATTTACCCAATTTAGTAGCTCTCTAATGACGGACGTAGAAAAATTACAAGACAAATTAGCAACATTAGAGAATGGATATCATATCCTACGAAAACTATAGGGCTATTCCATTTTTTACGAACAATTAAATGAATCACGGGAGCCATGGGCGACGAGGACATTCAGAATATAAATCAGCACCTAGAAGTTATGGACACAATTTATAATTTAATAACAAGCATCAATAAACATAATAATTTTAATACATTCATAAACAAATTACTCAATTCTATCCCCGATTACAGAAAAATAGTTCAGGAATTTATGAAAAGAAAAAACCAATAAAACTAGAGTGAAAATAGCATCAAGTAAGGTGCTTCATCAACTGAGTGATTTAAAACTTGTAAATATTATAAAGTGCGAGGATATACAGTCCTGTCATATACAAAGGTATAATAGAGATAATAAGAGTGTACTGATTCAATTAGCAAATAATATAACTTAGACATAAAAATTGTGATGAAAGCAAAGTTCATAATTGTGTACGTAATGTGGACAATAAAATTTACTATAATAATGTTACTTACTAATTATAATAATAAAACAAAGTATGTTATTAAATTAGAGATAAGAAAATAGCACATTGTCCTTTAACGAAATCATATTTTAAACTAGGAAATGTATGGACAAAATTGAAGAATAAACTATCACAAAATTATATTTTATTTTGGATTAAGCTCTACTATAATAACTGGATCAATTATATTAATTATGTACATGTACTATAAAAAAAGAGATTCAAATCGAACTTTGTATACCGGATTCTGGAAGATCTTCGTTTTAATGTACGCTTTCTATAAAACTTAAAAAAAACAAAAAAGATAATCGTTTTTACGAAAGGCGAAAACGACGCCTGTTCACGAAATTAAGCCACCAGTGGCTCCCGCTGGGTGGACAAGTAATCAGACATTTTTATATATGTAACGATATTTACCGTAAATAATTGTTGAACTGTTCTGAACTCTGTCAAGTTTCTTTTCTGAATTAGACTGAGAAAGCAGTGTTTGATAATAATTTTTACTTTTGGCACATTTTTAAGGGTTACACGTTAAACTTGCCAAGAATCAAACCTCAGTTAGCTATTAAACTACATTCCTTTCCGTGCTTGTCGAACACAGCCTTCCCATTTTTTGTTTGTTTGTTTGTTCATAAAGCATGATTAATAATTATATGAAATTTCAGTATTTTATCTTTACTAGTCCTTTTCATATTATTTCCTAAAAAATCAATGTAATGTACGTTTTTTTACTTGATGATTAATCAACATGTAATCCTTTTTTTATTCATTCAAATTAAGACGTACTTTCTTTATTTAAGTTATATATAGTAATTTAGTTCTCGTGCATTGCATATACAGGCGTAAAAGCAAAAGACAAAGGGTTAATTCAAGCGAAGCCACACATCATTTGATTGATTTTTGATTTTTTCCTTTACTTGCAAACTAAACCCTCGCTGTTTCAAAGTTCAACGCTCTAGCTCCTTTGAAAGTACTCAAAAGGTTTTGATGATGCGTAATACGATTTGCACACGTCCGTGCCATGAAAACCACTGTACTTAGTCGTATGGCAAACAACATACATGCAAAGTGTGAGCTCTGTACAAGAACTAGGTACATTAGGAGTTAGAGGGGGATTAGAAGAAGCTCGAATCGGTTCGGGTAAATAGTGCGCAGCATGCGCGGCCAATTTTGAATATAATATTGAATAAAATTTGTGAATAAAACATAAGTTTTGTGTTTTTTTTTCCAATTCCCTATCACGTCCTATTCCACCTGCGTCACTGGTGTCCACTCCAACCACTCTTGAAAGTATGTAGAAAAACAAAATCAATAATGAAGATAAATAGAACATATGAACGAAACAGTAAATATTAAATAAATAAATGACTTTGAGATAAATAATGCTAAATAAATTAAAATAAATACAAAGTATTTAAGTTAATTAACTAAGAAAAAAAGAAATTTTACTTTATACGCTCCACCGCCGCTGTAATTTCATTCCAAGATGAGTCTCTGTTCTCAATCAGCACGCACGAACGCATAGACAGCACCTCCTCCAGAGCGGAGACCAAACCATTGGCAGCCAAAACAGCTGTTCTCGCTTTCCTTCATTTAATTTCGCACATTCGATTTGAGCGGCATACTTTTCTCAACTGGCTGAAGTCATAGCTCTCTGAACCGAACGTTTGAGCTAATTTAGTTTCAATTTTTCTGTGTCAGTGAATTGAGAAGATCATGGTGCGTTGCGCGGGGTGATTGAAACCATTGTTATTATCAATCATTTGGGAAATTAATCGCTGCGGATTTCGAATATTCTTTTAGTTGGGACTTTTGCCCGTGTTGCATCACTTAAAGTGAATTAATAAACAAGTCTAATTATTACTATTGAATTACCAATTTCATTATTCGTTTTCATTATCCAAAATCGATTAAGCAAATTGAAGATTTTCAAAAAGTTCTGCTCCTTTTCCTATAATAGAACGTAAATTTTTAAAATGTAATACCGCCAATATGTTTTTTAGAAAACATCATTTGATAATTATTTAACCCTTTCTATTAAAATGCTCTCCGCTAAGTTAGGTAACGTATCTTAGTTGCCTCAATAAGTTGAAATAACTGCCTGTTAAATGCAAAGGGTTTAGGAATTTCCAATTTTAATAAAAGACTTCACTTCTCAATCGAGATTTTTTTCAACCGAGTTCAGTTCATGTCTCAACTCATGCTTACAGAAACACTTGAATTGAAAATGACGTCACAGTGCAGTCAGGTTGAGTTTTTGGGTTGAGAATTCTGTCAGTTGACAGAGTCGCAGGCACGGGCTAATTGATGGGCATACTGCGAAAAATCATGTGGTCTTAATTCCCTTAGTTAATTATCATAAAAACGCATTTCAACACATTTTATAATAGCCCATAAATATCTTATTTAACTAGTTTTTTTATATGATACTGCGTAAAGTGCAGATCACTCGGTTCAGCGTTTCCCGTTACCGATGAAAGGTGCATATTCCCACCTCTCATCAATCATGTGTTAATATAGACTTTTGAGTCATCTTTCCTAAAGCGGGCGTAATAATTGCTTTACACCGCCTGTTTTTTTTTTTTTTACAGCAGGGAATTTAGCAATGATCATGTCAGTTGTCACCCTTGCGTTTAGATAGTAGACGGTATGTATCGATAGGCTTAGTTTTAGTTAGTCTAAGTATGTCTGTTATTACACCTACAAAAGGTATATCTGTTAATATTGTACTTGATGCAGTGTGATCTCGTTCTCAAGCAGCCTTATTGACCTTTGACGGTGCATAATTGTTAAGTCCGTTTTTTTTTGAAGAAAACAAAAATTTAAATCGAACAAATTTTATTTTAATAAAATTTATTTGTTGAATTTAATACCGCTAATGACAACAATTTAATAAACTTCAGTATTATTTTATATGAAATCAAGATTATAATTTCAAAATTTTAGTATTGAAATCACAAATGATAACTTCAAATTAATAAATTCAACTTAATTCAGAAATGAAGAATAATAATAGCCTTATTTTTCTCATCTGGGTCGAGTTTCTGATCAAGAATTTTTGAAGACAATGCTACGGGTTAATAATCTTTCTCAATTTTAAATGCTGTTACACCTTCTCGTTGAAATGTTTGAATAAAAGTGACGAAACTTGAGATAATTATATAAATTTTGTCTCTAAATCTTTAAAATTTTAAGTATTTTCGTTTCATAGGAATGAATGACTTAGAAGACAATATTTGAGAAATAAAGGTGTGTTGCCAGGCCCTGTGTTAGAAAATTTCGTAACTGTGTTAAGTAGTTGTTGTTGCAAATAGTTATTAGGAAGGCGATCTTGATCTAGACGCGAATGAAGAAAAACACGGCCAGTAATTTCGAATAATAACTGATTTAACTAAACAAGATAAGAAACTTAACTAAAATAAGGTTAAAACAAAAGCATGACAAAATCGTGACAAGATCGCTACGGCCATTGGATTTCTAATTTTTATGTACAGGGAAAATGCGAATAGAGTTTGGCCAATGATCATCGTTGCATTCACGCATCAAATTGTGCTGATTGCGCGAATGGTCGAACGCCTGGTTGAGCGTTTATGCGTTAGATAAGGGAGGTCTTGGGAAGTCTGGGGGACAGAATTTTAAACTGCGAATTGTGCTATTTAAGCATAGCTAATTGATTGTACTAAAACTAGAATGAAGAAATGTGATAGAAAACATGAGAACTCTTGGTAGAATTCCGGCCGATTGGGGCATTGGTTATACATGGGATGAGAAAAATGTGCGAAATGTAGGAAAGTTTTGTATTATAGATTTAATATAGTGCGGGGTGGGTCCTCATATTATAATACCTCTATCAAATCAAGGCTCTGATTGATGTTATGTGTTTTCTTGTTTCCCGCCTGTCTTTGATGCTTGAGATAATTGGTCTAAGTGTGGAATTGTAATTTGATAATTCCTCTATCAATTCTCTTTTGTTTATGTCTTATAAGCATAACTCTTCCAATTTTATTTTTGGAATTACTTTTTCATCTTTGGTTGAACCGAATTTGATAAGATTATTTTGTCGTGTATTTTTATTTCAAAATTTTTAAAAGTTTTATTATGTAATGCTACTTTACAATCTTTAAATTTAGTTATATAACAAGTGACTCTGCCTGCTTGTGAAAGCGAGCAGAACTCGCTTATTACTATCATTTGGCAGAGCGAAATGTAAAAACAGGGAACTAAGTATGCGTAGTTGCCCATGATGTTTAAATTTTCATTATAAAACGGGTAACACAACCACAGTTTTAAAAACAATTATTAGCGTTTAAGAAGCAATTTAAAATATGGTTGAGTGTGGTAAAGTGGAAAGCGCTTATCCAACGCCATCGTCTATGACATACTTTGCGTGTGGCCATACCCTGTACAGTGCTTCTGTAAGTTTAAGAAAATGTGTCTTCCACCCGTCGCGAAATTCTGCGTATGCAGATACCATATTTATGGGGTTTTGTCATCTGAGAGCTGTGTAAACAGAACTAAAGTACATGATTACCACTAATGTTAATACCATACCACTAATTTTTATAACTTTCCATATCTGAGATCTGGTTTCTGGTTAAGTCATTTTTAAAAAGCAATCGTATTTTACTTTAAAATAGGACTTGTTCAATATCGTCAATGTGATTACTGAACAGGATTACGTCGTAAATTTACTTTATTAAGTGAATTTCGTCTTCTAAAGTTGTCGCTTTATCTATTGAGTCGTGGTTATAGTTCTTCTTTGCTTATAGTTATGCCCTCGAAAACTCATTACGGTATAAAAAAAAGTACTTAAGTGCCGTAATAAGTAGTAGTAGTAAGGCACGCGCACCTTATTCTTTCGGGGTGATCAGCAAAATTGTGGACACAAGGCAATTCCGGACATGCCTCCGACGCACCTGATTAATATCGATCAGGTCATGGGGTCCCGGTCGAGAAAGGTCGATCAGAGTAAAGTGCGTGAGGTATCTAATTTAACGGTAGTTGATTACGGTGGTGAAATTAGCGGTGGAGCGATTAGGTATAAACTTTTAAAAAGTGTTAATAAAGTTTTTTGTTAAAAACGCGCTGTTCTTACTTCGCTACCGCATTCCACGTTCCGTCTCGAGTGTTCCAACTATTTGTGAATCTGGTTATATACATTTATACAGTTTGACGTAGCCGATAGGATCAAGGAAGCCTGTTAGTAACCATAACCTTGGTCCTGTGAACCTAAAATCGGTTTATCTTCGCTGAAAATATTGGGTGAGACAATTTTACCCTGAAGCGTCAGGAACGTTCAGACGGGAAAACTCCAATGCTCGGGATATACCAAGCGGAGCATAAAAATATTAAAATCCTGAAAATTTTAGACCGCTATTTTATTATGTTTCGAGTAAGCCAAAATATTGTACAAAATGGAAAGGGTTATTTTCTCCGGATTGGCTTGTCCAATCACAATTTTAATTAAAGAGTGTTTTTAAGAAAAAAGTTACAACAATCACAATTTTAACCTTGAAAAAGAAAATTATTAATAAGTATTTTTTTAACTATGATATTTTAGAGTAATAATTATAAAATTTTTTTTAGAAAGCTCGTATTCCCTATGATATCTTAAAGTTAAAAATCATTTTTACAGCTAAATAATCGATTTATGAAATTTTTTTGAGATATTTTTTTCAACATGTTCTTATTTTATTATATCAAGTATAGAATAAAAAAGCATTATGAAAATGATTTGCGTCTTATAATATTTAATATGTTTGATGAGTTATATTTCATGTATCACATAATACGTGATATGTGTCATATGACTTTTTACATATCTTATTATGCTATGTAATTTTATTTTTTACATCATATGTCACGCTCCATATGTCGCGTAGCGTATTGAAACATGTTTCAAAACACTTCCCGGACTTCAAGGTAAATATTTATGGAAACGCTATCGACATCCGGTAAGTGGTTTTCACGTGATATCCGAACCTACAGAAGGATTGAGAAACCGACGGACAGACAAAACTATCATAAGTGGTAAAATATGGTTTCTCAAGCCCACTTATGTATGTAAAGTTTTTCCGGATTTATATATCGTTCCACTTTTTGTTTGTTATATTATTAACTTCTAACTTTTCTGATACTATAATAGGCGTCATTTATAATTCTCTTGATTAGTAAATACGATTATGTCTAGCACTGACAGTTGGTTTTTGAAGTTGTATGAGGAGAAAAAATTATCTTTAGTAATGAAGTATATCTTAAACTCAGTTGGTTTGCAAATAAACCAAATTTTGCATTGAAGGTTTGGAAAAATCCTCGCGTTATTACTGAATTTGGATTGGTGGTGCTATAGACTCATAATTCGTTGAAAATGAGGCTTAAAGTGTAGTAACTTTGAATTAAGACCGTTGTATAATAGCCGATTTTTTATCTTAAGCAAATGTTGTTCTAGTAGGATTAATTTTTAACAACAATTTCTGGGTCGGCACTTGATTTTAGACATCCTTTAGATATAGGATTATGTCTTTAACTCTGACTCAATTGAGATGTCGATGCTGTAGAGACCACTGGGAAAATCATTGAATGAATATGTTTGTCTTTATTTAAGTTTTAACTTAGATTGTGTTTTATTAATAATCTTGCTTTGAATGTCGGTAAAGGTGGCACCGACTCGGAAAATAAATTCATTATTTTTCAACTTTTTTGTCGAGGGATGTGTTTTGAATTTTGTCAAATATTATCCTCATATTTCTCCTTAGGGCCACATTTGCACTTTTGTTAACAAAGGCAATTCGACTCTGGGTATATTTCCAAAATGAGCAAAGGAATTAGAGAGCCTTGTATTTTCTTCCTCTGAAATGTTCATTTGCTGAAACAATTTTAGATGCTTTTCAGTCTCGTAACTACGAATTATATTAAACAAATAAATACTGAACAACGAAGGTTTTTAAGTTTTGGTTTTTTAGCCTCTTTCTTTGAATACCGGTCTTAGCCCACCATCGTTATTATCATGACGACAGTTTGAAGCTTATAATTCTCGAAACGGTATGTTGAATTTTTACTGGTCTTGCAACATATCCTATACCGAGGGTTTTCACAAGGAACAGATACATAGATAGATAGATTTCAGCTCGATTTAATACATGTCTGATACATGGAAATGTCGCTATCACATTTTGATTGAAAATAATCCTAATTTGCATCCATTGAGATAATACAGCGCAAAATTTCTGGATAGCTAAAAAAGTGTATATCTTTGTTAATCCATTAATTTACCATTAATTTTAGAAGAGTTGAGAACGATAGGATTCAATACGATCCAAATTATTTCTAAAGATACAGAAAATAAGATTTTGTTATGAAAGTAGATGTTTGTTGTAGAAAAATAGACAAATGAAGGCACGAACGAGCTATTTTTAAGCTTATGTCAGTCTGATTGGCTATATTAGCTAAGCTTTTCCAAGAAAACTGTACTATTTGTACATTTTCATTTAATTCCAAAGTTATGGAATTCACTTAATAATCGAATTATTTCGATGTGGAATAGCGAGTTAAATCACATTAATGAGCATTAATAAAAACAAAATCCATAAGAAAAACAATTACGTTATTTATAACAATATGCTAGTATGAAACTATAGTTATGATTGCACAATTTTGTATTGCAATAAAAATCAATTTCCTCGACCTAAATATAGAAATGTCTATACTGGTTTACATCAATCTTGGTCGAAGTAAATACTTTAATTAATTAACTTAATTCATTACTGCTGTAGGTAGTGTATAAGATTATAATATTATTTGGTGTACTTAAAACTGTGGTAACAATTTCATGAGAGGCACTAATTAAGCTATTAAGAACTAGTACGTGAAGTAGAAAAACAAAAAAAAACCCGGCCAAGTGCGAGTTCGACTCACGCGACTTAAGTATTTATGGCGACACATATTATTCTTGATTATATATTTATTTTACTCGAACAGGGCATAGGTTACTCTTACACGAACTCTGACTGAACTGGCTCTAATACAAATTTTGGATTTTTTATATTTAATTAATTTGCTTAGGTAATGTCGGGGCGTGAGCGTTGAACTCAGGCAGCTTCCGGAGATCGATCTGCGGTTCTGAAGTAGTGTCTGCAATTTGATACGGCTACTTCGGGTCAGACAAGGTAACTTACGATTAAATTTAAACATAATGTGAGAATTAATAACAGAAAAGGAAAAATGCTTATCGATAAGATATGTTTGATGGTTTGTGGGATTCATGTCATAGCTTGCGCGAAGGCTTGTATGTCATATATTTTTTTACTTAAACAAAATCAGAAAATATAAATTCGATCCTAAATAGCTTTTGAAGAATAACTTATGATTTGTGAAACTACAAACTTATGCAGCATTTAGAAAAATAATTTTGCATAGTGTTTTCCATCGCAGTTGAACGCAAATAAAATGATCCATCTGTAAAATTAATTTCTGGAAATCTATAAGACCTAGGATTTTCGTTATAGTTTCCCCGTAAATTTTAAGTAAGGTTATATTTCCAGTTTTTTTAAAAATTTTAGGTCTAATAGTTTCAGAAATAGGTGGTTGGGGGAATGATACTATTTTCGCATATTTTTAGAATATCCTTTTAGATTTATTATTTAAAGTTATGAAAAGAATGTTTTTAAATTTCTCATAACAAGTCTTTTTAAATGATATTTCGCATGATATATAAAATTCAAAAACAAATTTTTCGAGTACTTAATTTGCTCTCTCTTTAATTCTTATCTGAATGTTTTAAAGTCTTATAATAGTAGTGCAAAATATATGGGTTAATAAGATGTATTACCATTCCAAATTTCAAGTTTATACGTCGTATTGTTTTTGAGAAAATCGACTGTGACAGACGGATTGACGCGTGAGTGATCTTATAAGGGGTTCGTTTTTTTTTTTCCTTTTAAGGTAAGAAGGAGAAATGCTGCGAAAAGAAAGTCTAGTGAAATATAGAATATAAATAGCGAAAACAATAATCGAATTTCCGGTTGTTTTATACTTTTTAACATTGCATTATTGAACTGGTTAGACATGTTTTTAGTGGCGAACAAACATACTGTATTGTCAAGCAACGACGAAAAGTGATTTATTAATTACATTTGCCGTTCCTTTTGGTTTTCAGAATTTAATTTTAGAAGCCAATTAGATAGTGAATTCGGATCTTGTTGTATTACTGCAGTCAATTTTATACGATTCAATAGTTGGTAGTTGGTCGAACATTTGATGATTTTCTGTCTCATGTTAAACGAATATGGATGTACATTAACATTACATTTGAGATCATAGAAATTTCAGTTAATTCACTTCTTAAGACCTTAATGATTTTGTCTGATAGAGGTGTGTATTTAAGACAATTTTCGTGCTGTACTGGCAGCTGTATGAGTTTAACCACTGTTCCATTAACGTTAAAAGCGGCAATACCTGTCGGTGCAGCTACTGCAACAAATTTATAAAAATGTTTCCCAGCCCAACTTTTGATTGTATTTATTAAATAATTTTTTCCACTGCCTCCTGCTCCATTAACAAATGATCTCAAGATTGCTTTTTTTTCTATCAACGTGTTAGTAATTTTGTCGAAAATATGTTTTTGATCTAAGACCATTGATCATTTTTTTCATGTTCGTCATCTGACACGAACTCTATTGCATTCCGGAAATCCTCCATTGCATTTTTAACCTCAATAGGCATGAAGTCCAGTGGATTTTCTATACCATTATTTTTTAGATCGTCTTCATGTCGGTTCTCCTCAAACTCAGATATTTTTTCTTCGATTATTTCGAACGCTTCTTCTATATTATTCAAGAATTCTGTTTGCATGTCCCCTTATCTTTAATTTTGTCTTTTAAAACATTAAACATTGAGGTACATATTTGCATCCATCCACCTGAATGTGATCCGCGTGATGGTGCCGTATGAAGATATGCCTAAGAGTGTATCATACGCTTCAAGGGCGCCATATTCTCCGTTGTTGAGGGCACAAAGACCTACATTATAGAGCCTGCTAGCAAGTGATTTAACAAAAGTGTCTACTAAATGATTTCTTTCGCCTTTTGTGATATACTATATAAGATAATAGTTTAACAAAGATGTCTTTTCTTCTAGATATTGCAGGTACATATTATCGTCTCAAACGAGAATTGTTGGATTATAATTGTTAACAGAGGTTAAGAGTCAGGGACGAATTTTATAAAGTAAAAAAAAATTATTTAATTTTTTGTTTGTTTGATTATTATTTATTCATTTTATATCGATCACAATTCAGTAAGGGAAAAAAATGGAAAAATAATGAATATCCAAAAAGAAATATAATGTAAACATGGGTTGCCGTTGAGCGATAGAGGTAAATTATGAGTAAAAGGATTTTATACCTGCAGGGCATACCGGTTCTTTACAGTTTTCACAAATATAACGAGTTCGTCTTATACAATTTTTGTCATGACATCTTGGTGAATTTACAATTTATACAGTCTAACCTAATTTCAGGAACGACTTTCAGAGCAAGAAGTGGGGCTACCTCATTTTTTGTTCTGTTCACCTATTTGTATTAGTGTGCTGGCTATTGGTGCTCTGAATTCTAGAAGGCTAATATGAATATTTTTATCATTATTGAAAAGAATCCATGAATTAAGTATTGATACATTGAGAAAGTGAAAAGCAATTCTGTATTAAAATTTGTGACTTATCAAAGAGCGAGGATAGTGCGCTATCATGCGGTCAGGCAAATCCATACCACCCACAAGTTTATTGCACTCGGTTACGGTGGAAGGTCTTGTTATTATAATGTATTTTTTTTTTATTTTTACGATCCCATCTTCGCACAATTTCTTTAGGCTTCACACCTGCATATGAGGAATTCATATGAACAATATTACTATCATTCCATCGCAGGATTGATATGTTTTCAGAAATCGTAACAATAGAAACTGGACCTCGTTCACGCTTTTTAACACCTTTACAGAAACAGACTTTTCTGAAGCTCCAAGTATTCTACTTTTACTTGTAGTTCCCAGGATGTATATATTCTTTGTCTGTAAGTGTTTTATTAAAGTTATTGAAATAAAGAGATTATCTAAAGATAATTTATGAATTTTCATTTCTAAACCTTCACTGTGTCTCCGATCGCACCAAATTCTGCACGAATACTAGATTTTTGCATTTCAAATTTGATACGTTTCCAAATTCTGGGATGCTCTGACTCAAGCTTTGAAACCCCACTTCTTGGGTTTGGACTTGATGTACTGCATGCCCCTATATTTTCTTTTGAATGGCATAATCATTTTATCAATTGCTTGAAATTCGGTCAACTTCGCGGCATTTCTAAATGTCTGTGATAACATATCTAATAACGGAAGTAGTTTTATAAAACTATCATCACATCCGTCTGGAATATCATAGTTGTTTTTGTAATAGGTATCCCTTTATTTCTTCAAATCGCTTTAAAGACATTCTATTAGCAATAATAAAAAGTTGAAGCCCTGAATATGATGATCAATATAATCTATAATAATGATATTTGATGTTTGTCATTATAATATTTATTCCATAGAATTCTTTCATTTCAGAAACATTTAAATGAAATGAGTGCAATCAACGGGGTAACGAATAGTTTCCTCTGGTATATGTTCAAAGATTACGTTAGTATATATAAATATATGCTTGAAATATGCGCATGGCGTCTCATCAGTTATATTGATTTAATAACGGTTTTCAAAAGGTAGCGGTATTCCAGCAAATTCGTTATCCTTTTCAGCGTACCAAATCGGGGACTTCGATGTTGCTTAGCATAGATATCCGACAGACTTTCTTGGTCACTTGTATCACTTTCAATAATACGCCGATGGTGACAAAGACAAAATATGCGACCTCATTAATTATTCACTTTTGCAATATTAGCGCATTCTTTACCCACAACATAAGACGGAAGTGGAAGATAGTAGCGCTCTATTTCACACAATGCTGAATAGAGTGATGTTAGGAAATCTAACATAGATTTAAATTTAATGTCAATAAACTGTGACGCTGCAACAGCTTAACACTGTAGATTTACTAGTAGATTTGATTTTACACTCGATCTATTAATTTCCTTTATATACTCCGCGAGGTCCGCCAATGTCCATTCTGAGGGACTGATCGTCAGGAATCACGTAGCAGGTCCGACGCCCGCTTGTGGGATATTTTTTCAAAACAGCTCGGTATTCCGCAGTCAACTAAATATTATCACTAAATCTCCTTCAAGTTCAGCCTTCCCTATCATCCATAATATTTTTGAGCTGTCAGTGTCGGATTTGGATAGGAGACAGACATAGTTTATTTTTGTTATTGCAGAGGGACCGCAATTTTTGGTTATATCATATCGGGGATGAGGAACGGGTTTTAAGAGGTACGTAGAATATGGATTGGACAAGATAAGGGAAAAAGAAAGGACATAAGAACATTTTTGATAGGAAGATGTAATGTGAGTAACGTTGGATGTTCGGAAAGTACCTCGATGTTCTTAAGGAGTTCTACGAAGGCCTACAAAAGAAGAACATAAAGAAAACCGCTCCAAATTAATTTTATACACCATTTATCTGAGTTGTTGACTATCGATTGTTTTCATAGAAATTAAGCTCGTTGAATTGTGTTACTGGATGTAAAATGTAATAGATTCCGTAATAGGAAATGTACTATAAACAAATGTGTAAACACACTATAAATGCAAAACGATCACAAAATATTACGTCATACAAAACATAAATCCATTTATGAAACCACATAAACATAAGCGCAAATCATGAACAACACACACACAAGATACAAGCGTAATAATATTAAACACTTACCGGAAATGATACTCGTCACGAGATGTAGTAGACTCCACGTCAATCACTCCCTTGTTTTTTTACGTTTAAGGGCAGTACATTACGCAATGTCGACAACTAACTCGATATGGTAGTCACGGAATCCAAAATTTCGGGACTACTGTTAAGGAACTGATTGTTTGCGACTCATCAAATCATGACCATATGTGGTGATTTGCCAACAGGTTTTATGACATCGGCGTTAGACATCGGCGGAAAAATCCCGATGAAGAATAACGCAACACAGTCCCTTGTAGAATCCTGACACAGTCGTTTCGTCTCCAACGAATATCGTTTTACGTTTGTAGCGTGATAATCGTTACTTTGAATTTACAAAATTGCCATGAAATCAACTAAACAAAGTCTTTTCGTTTTTATCATTATCACTGCGCTAGCAGTGAGCGTGTAATTTCACTAGTTAAGTTGGTTGATCGTTGTTAGCACATGTATTTGCTTTTTATCGGAAAAGCCTTGGATTAGGTAAGATTTGGCTTACACATCTTTTACCGGCAAAAAAAAAAACATAGTTGCGTGGGGTTAATCGCTACTCTAACATTGGAGATGGAGTCAAATTTACAATTGGAAAGCAGGTGGTTTAATATCTTAAGGTTGTCCTTATGAAAATAGAAAAATTATATGGGTTCTAAATTCGGGTAGGGGAAGGATAAGAAGTGGGCTGAATGAAAACGAATGAGGATAGAAAAAAGGGCTCTATGTGTAACTACGGAGTTCACAGGGTTGAATAAAAAAATCAGGACAAGCTACCCGTTCAGATTGTTTCACTGTTGACACTGTTGGCTTGGCGGAGTCCAGAGTTAACAAGATAGTCAACAAAAGATTACCTCTTTGTCGAATGTGGCGTACATCGGGATGGAGTAGGATTCGTCCTCCCACAATGCCCAGTAGAGAAAATTGAAGTCACCTAGAACAATATTTTCGTCAAGTCAACTGCATCGATAGCGGGTTTATAGGCATCAAGTACACATAGGAAAAGCTTATTTAAGCTGCAGACAAACTTAAATATAGAGGATGTAGGCGATTTGAGGAGAGTGGCTCTATAGCGATTGCGCACAACGACACCGTGTCCAAAGGATTTATTATTGTACTCAGCCGTGAGTACAACATACAACAATATTCATCATCATAGAGAACTTTCTGGGAATTCACGAAAACGTCATGAGTTTTTGTGCGTAGATCTCTTACGTTTTGGTAATGCAATAACAAATACATATCAAGAGGTCTGCTCGTGACCAAGGGGAGGCGGCAATATACAAGATTCACAGGGAAATGGGATTTTGTAAATTGTATTAGGAATGAAATAAGCTTTCGTGGTCGCTGCGGTTTTTCTGGAGATGGGAGATGATTATGAAACTTACGTAGGAGGCATAGTTAGATAAATCGTTAGAAATATCCTGGGATGTAATGGCCCTGTGCAATTTAATAAAAAGCCGTTTTAGGATAGAAGAATCTGTAGGAAGACCTTCTTGCTCGATTGAAATCATTACATTTGGCTTAGTTTTCCTATCAATGCAGTCAAAATGAGGCTTATTCTGTAGGTAAGCAAGGAAAAACTGTACGTTATCATAAATTCGATGATCGTGTAGCCGAGATAATCAATAACGTGCATATTTAGAGTCAACGGATTTCATAGTAAGGTTAAAAATGTAGGGAAAAAGAGGATCAATAAACGTGGGGGAGGGGAGTGTCGGAAGAAGAATTTGAATAGTGAAGGAAGCATTAGATTAGGAAGTGGAGCGATTAGAATTTGTGGAGCATATATGGGGAGTATTCTTCACTGTGTTAAGTGCGAGATTGGGAGAAGGCAGATTATCTAGAAAAGGTTTAGATGGTTAAGTCTTGGATTCAGAATGGAGCATGAGATTTGACGGCAGCGCTTAGTTTGTTTGAAATTGGGAAATACACGCGTTTTAAGTTGCTAGTTTAAATAGGAAGAGGTAGGTCTGGGGATTGTTGAAAAAATTTGTGAGGCGATGGGAAGTAGTGCTAAATTTGATTTTAATACTGTGCAGAGCTGCGGTAACTTAATAATTCGGAAGGAAGGTTGGGTAATAGTAACTAGTACTAGGGTATACGCCGTTTCAGTATCTTTTTGTACACAACATTTTTGTCTCTCTTGATTTTCTCACTCGCGTTGTCCAGATTTTACTTTATTAAGCTTAACTTTACCACACAATACCCCCTTCGTTTTACCGCAAACTTTTAAGTAAGACTTGCGCTGACTGAACTCTTGGCTTAATTTTTGGAACGGCTTTGGATGAAACTGCACTAATAATCCAAAATTGTATCCATTGCCTTCCCCTTGTATTCACACCTGATTGAAAGAACACCGAATGTAACAGACAAAAATGAACCAAATGCTTCCTTATATGCCAAGCTTAATTTAATTTTAATATTCTGAGGTTCTTAAAATAAAAAAAAATCTCCTACAGTAATGAATTAAGTAAAGAACAAATTTAAAATTAAGCTTGTGATAAATTTTTAATATTTAATTTTTTTCAGTTTCATTTTACGGCCAAAGTTTCATCACAATGCCATTGCAGGAAGCAAAGTTATCAACAAATATTCGTCTAAAATTTCGAACGCAGCAAAAAAATGCCTTTATCTTCCTTGCTTCTGGACGTACAGACTACTGTCTGTTAAAATTAATATCTGGGCACATTAATTTGATTTTCAAAATCGGACAAACAATAATGGAAGTAAGTGTTTTTTTATTTCTACTGAATATTCTAATATTCTATTATACTAATAAAATTAAAACTGCTTTTGAATGAAAGGCGAAATGTTTTATTGAAGTTTGTTGAGGTCATTTTATTAAGTCGCAATTCATTTTGAACGTAATATAAAATATATATCTCAATATATATCGCAGATAAAACATAAAATATTATAAAACAAATTCTTTTAAATATGTAAAAAAAAATTATGTTTTTAATTGATTGATTGACTTAACTTTATTTTAAAAATAGACAAAGATTGTCGAACAGATTTAGGAGGTTGTGTACTACCACAATGAAAACAAGCCTTTAACTAAATTTAATTTTCGTATTTTAAAACAATTTGTTTGTGTGGGTTACTTGGTTTTAAAAGGGAAAACACGCATACTAATTTACCGGGAATACAATTTATGGTGCAACGAAAACACAAACTGTCCTTAAGAAATTTGATGGTGTTGGTTTCAAATTCGGCTGATTCCGATTTCGGTTTAATTTTTTTTAATAAGCTTAAATTATATGTGGATATCTTAGTTTTAGTATTTTTATCTTTTGTAGAAAAGTCGCATTTCTTTTTTCTCTTGCCAACAATTTATTTAATATCATAAGTAATCTAAACTGTTCAACTAGTTATTAAATGCAACGAAAAAAAAGGAGAAATATACAACCATACGGAAAATGTATACAATTTTTGTTGTTTTAGTTTCGTTACTTTGTTTTGTTTTTTTTTTTTATAATTCTCTTATTTCCTTTTTTTTTGGTTTTCAAATTTTTTTTTTGCGTGTTCTTATCATAAACGGTGATTCGTCAATCCACGTCTCAAAAAAAAATGCTCGCGCTTTACAAGACACTTGTTTAGACTCCCTGAATCGGCTTCATTTTACTGACTCCTTCTACCGACTGACTGCTAAAAATTTCATTCTCACACGCCAAATTTCGCTGGCCGATCCGTTTCCTCCGTCACCCCATCATACCGACCCGTTAACACCTTACGCCACTCGACCGACATCCTAGTTCACACTTTGCGCCCACATTATCACACCATGGCGGACGGCACCATCGGCAACCAATTTACTTGCCAATGGTTCTGCCAACCACGCTGACGGCTCAAGAGCTTAGCTCTGCGAATTCAGCGGGACCGAGGCAGCGGTAGACCAGCGACGCCGCTGCAATAAAAAGGAAATACTGCTTAATTTGTTTAACTTGATTCTCCGTGATGGCTCGACCATAACAAAATGGGCGTTGAAATGAACGTTGATCTGCGTGTTGTACAATCTATATAACTATCTAATCTGTATAAGGTCTATGTTAGTGGAAGGAGGTTCTATCAGTTCGACGTGATTCCGCAAGATTCTTCTTGGCACGAAATTAAACGTTTTCAGCATGGTGTGAAACAAAATAATAATCGTCTCTTCAAGTTCTGCACATTTTTCTATAATATTTTTATTATTATTAGACAAACTGTTAAATTCCAAATTCATAAGGGAAAATCTATAAATCAGATTAAAGATCATAAATGGTTATTTATCACCTTTAATTTTTATCTATATGTAGCTCTGTTAAATTTATACAACTTTCGTAACATATTATACACCAAAATCCTCTTATGTTTTGGAATCTCTTCTAATAACTACTAAAACTAAATCTAAGTCGCAGAAATTACAAAACATTTTGAACTCGGTGAAATATAGCGGACTATTTAAGTCGTTATTGCCGACCTATTATCGGGTACTAACGGTCAATCAGCTGGCGAGCCATATCGGTGGACCCCCCTCCTATTGACAACCCTGTCAAACACATACTAAGACCCAATGCTACTCGCTTCATTTATCGAGCGGAAAAAAATTCGGTTTATATTTAATACACCGTCGCAGTAGCAATAAAATAACCCGTAATTCAGGGTGGAAAAGTATAGTAGTAGAAAATGCATACTATGTTTTTTAATATATGTTTTGGTATAAAATGTCGTCTTTGCTGGTTTGGCCGCCCTTTTTATCTTCTTCTCATATTCGACATATTGTATTTTTACAGATTCTACAAAAAATGTATGAAAGCTGAATACATCGGAACCCACTATTTTTTTTAAATTATATCCAAATATGCGTTCAATATTTCCCCTTTTAATTTACTCTTGGATAGTTCGTCGTTTCCTTGTAGGTTCTTCACATTTTTTAATGGAAATGTATTTTTCTTGGTTCTTGGAGAAATGAATTGTTGTTTTTCTTCAGAATCATAGTTTGTCGGCCAAAAATCCCTTTAGTAGTTAGAATTTGTGCCTCTAAGTATTTAATACTTTGTTCTGTGTTTCTTATTTTTGTTGCTGTTTAATACGTTTGTTGATCAGAAAAAATTATAGTTATTTCCATTAATATAAACGTTTTCCTTACCATTACTGTATCGTAATATGGAAGTAGTTTTTAATTTGATCAATCACAGCATTACATATATAAACTGGCGTTTTAGACTTATTATTGGAAAAGAGGCAAAGTGAGTGTTATAGGGTTACAACTCTGCGTGCCACTCGGCACTAATAAAATCTGAAAATTATGTTCAGTTAAGTGTCGCCTAAAACGTTACGAGGAATTCCGAATACGAAGCAAATTCCCAAGTCTAATAAATTAAATGACAAAAGTGCGGACACTCCAAAATTCCCAATAAATTGAACATTCCAGCCTGTCGTCTGGTGAACGGGTGCCACAAATGGGTTGGCTAGGTGCGATGAAATGAATTTGTTTAGTTTTGATTGAATGATTCTGACGATCCTCCCCTGCGGTGTTGTCTAGGTCAGATGGGAGAATCAATATAAATAAATATGGCCGGGTAAGTATCGAAGATACAATACATTTACCCGCCTGTTATCAAACTAACAGCAAATTTAAGATTTTAAAACTTAAGATTTTGTAAAAGTTAAGATCGAGTGTTAATAAAGAATCATTGTCTAAAAAGTTTACGAATCAGGACTAGTAACTTTACGAATCGCGACTAATAATCTTGAGTATAGCACTTCTAGGCCCTTGCGCTCAATCTTTCACGCGCAACATCATCATATTTCAGTATTTGGACTTATAATACGTATGACAATGATGATGAGCAAAAGGTACAAATACTAAATATTTACCAGCAGGTATGCAGTTTTAGTGTATATCATCAATCAAAAAAAACTGCTAATATCAGAAAATATATTTTCAATTAGATAATTCACACCATCTTCATCGAAAAATCCTTTTCTTTAACATAAATCAGATCTTTTGTATAACAATAGCTGTTTGGATTTGATAGAGAGAGACAGAACTGATCAAAATTATATTTAGAATTAAAAAAAGAGGAGAGAAAGGGTTTTTAATTAAAGAGGAAAAAATAGGAAAAATGAAACACTGATACTTTTTCTTTTACAACTTTTAATTTTATTTTTTAAATTATTGTTTTTTCTTCCCTTTTTTCCGTCCTTCGGTTAGCAGGAGGAAGCTTCAGGCCACTCCCATCCCATACTGGTGAGTCGGTACACCAGGAGCCCGACCAACTACACGGGACATCCTATGTAAAGAATCAATAATTAAAATCATTATAAAATATAAATTAATAAAGGGCGGATAGTGCAACTCTTGCCCACCTCGAGGGCGGCCGATTTGAAGCTCCGCTTGGCCTGCTACCAAGCGCTGTAACGTCCTCGTGCCTAACAGTCAGTCTAAGAGGTCCGTGTACCCGTGTATCAATAAAGGCCACCACGATATTCCGGATGTGGTATTCCCATCTGGAGGGAATCGTGTAGCACTCAAACTGACGAAGAAATACCGGATAAATCACTTTTAGGCCAATAAACACAATTAACTAAAACAATTTCACAAATAGGTTACCTCGTAATCTCGGTTCGACTCAATCACAAACCATGGACTATTCTAAATCAGCCACCTCATAACCACAAACCCACAAGAAACCCCAAATGCGATCAGAGGATTATTCCTCTACCAAGATAATCCTCATTATTCAGGGGCGGAGGGAATGTTACAAGCATACCATATATACCCATGCATAAACAAATGTACAAGGAAACGTACCTAAATACAACAAACAACCCAGCCGCACTCGCTGCACGATCGGGTTACACCCTGACGCCGACATACCTGTGGGCGATTCCCATAGCTCCGCACTTGAAGCAATTCTAAGTGACCTCGAATGCACACATCATTCCGAGACAAGCGCACTCCACTTGGGCTGTCCGAATCGATCGTTTGGAAAAACCAGGGCACTTGAAGTCAGAACTCTGAAAGCCATAGTTGAAACCTGAAAGCAGTCGCAGTAGAATTCGGAACCTGGAACTAAGACCAAGTCGAGAAAAAACTAGTAAAATACTCGGCATAGTATCGAGTGTTGTGCGGAAAACAAATATTCGGAACAACGCGAAAAAAAGTCCAAGTGAAAGTTCGTGATTCGTGACGTAATCAAAGAAATAAAATCACTAAATAAATTAACCTAGTTAATTCAATTTTTACTGTGAATTTTGTCACCCTTCCCCCACACTCCCTTCACGGGTGGGAAGATCCCACGAAATACTCCCACGCCGCATAGGCCAATGGAACGATATTCAGGAATATTTATATACATTTATTAAAATGCGCTGTGAAATTATCACTAGGGGTATCATTCGACGTTCTTAGCTTAGCTTAGGAAAATCTTAACAGTCGCCTGTTTAAAACACGCAATTTATAATAAATTTCAGCAATCATTGGGCTATCGAAAGTCGAAAGAAAAAAGTTTGACCAGAACATCTTCACGGTTTTTTACTTATTTATCGAACACCCTCTAGTAATTTTTTTAACACAGCATTTACACATATCAAACGAACAACATTACTCCATTTGCACGACGTCAAACATCATACACGTCAAACGCACATACCAGTTTAATATAAAGTCAGTCAGCATGTGAATATATTGTTTCTTTAAGTTAAGTTTACAATTAGCGCCACATATTCTAATTCAGTTTAACTAAAATTAAATTTTCATTTTTTTCTAGTTATGGTCTCCTAGTCACATTCAATGGAATGATTTAGAGTGGCATGATATTTCTATTCAACGCTATGAAAGCAATTTAACAATGCAAATTGATAAATATTTTATACGCAAGATGCTTCCGTTGAATTTATCGGAACTCAACATTCACTTTGGCATTTTTTTGGGTGGTGTTGGCGACTTTTCGGAAAGTTATTTAGCAGAAATTAATAACCTTAGAGGATGTTTATCAGATGTAAGTATCTTTTAAACTAAGAACCTTGTTTAAATAAATGTTTACATATAATATTTATAAAAGTATATACTTAATGATCTATCAATATTATAACAAAAACACATGAATCTCACGATTCTAATTTCATACATTGGTATATTTGAAGACGATTTAAAATCGATTGAAAATCTTTTACTTTAAAATTTATTTTAAGTTGTTCGTAAGAAACCTAAAGTATTTGAAGTTTGTAGCGTATAAAATTTACCTTTGTGAAGTTAAAGTACATTTTATATTTGTTAAATATAATGAAAAGTATAGGAGAATTATTCTTATATGAATAGAATATAGTAAGATTGATTAGTAAACCAAACTAGTGCTTAAAAATATGAATTTTTGCTAAGCCTCTCACTAGGACAGAAGCTAAAAGGTGAAAAACTATATCCCTTTGATATTCTTCTTTGATTTACACTAAAATTTACTTGTACAAATAGTTGAAAAGTGATTTATAAATTGATTGAAACTCCATATATGTTTAAAATTCGATTGTCGTTAAAGTTCCCGGTTAATTTTTGAATCTCTCATTTTTGACGTGAATACGCTTATAAATTTGCTCTTGTACTGGGAGCATAACGAAAAATCCGATGAAAACGAAAACAGGAGATACAGCCTCGTGCTGCAGCTCAAAATTTTTGTTTATATCGCAAATCAAAATATACCAGTTAAAGGATCAAAGAATTTATTTCACCTAATGGGGCTTGGGATGTCACGTGCGGGACGGGGCGCGCTGTCATTTTGAGATCGTTTAGCTGCATGTGGAAACTTTCACGCTATATTACTTTCATTTCTTATTTCCTACTTTCTTTCCTTTCCGATAGCAATGACAATAAAACGATCTCTTGGCGAACATTGTAGACGTGTCCACCTCATATGTTCGTACCCGTGACACAGACAAACCCGCTTTTTATAATTACTTTACTGTCAGTACTACGTTCCGTCGCGCTTAGCTTCTAAAATTCGTTACTGCTGGTGGACCCTCTAAATCGATTTTTTAAGTTTTCCATCAGTCTCAAATTTCCTCTCTCAACTTTAGACAAAGTTGACCTCAACTCAGATGGGCAAAGTAGCTGCACTGGTCTTCTTAATGTAACTCCATTTTTTAGGAGAAGCCCGAACTGTTCTATTTTACCCAGGAAAAATTTCCTTTACGATGGCTAAAGGCCACGGTTCAGTAAAGCAAGGAGTCCTGCAACGAAAAAACATCGCTAATATTGAGACTAGAGGATTGCTTCTGTTTATTGTGAAGTAAAGATTTCATTGGTTTGTGTATTCACGATAGCGTCGTCTCTTAAACAAGAATAAACATCGTGTCCGCTGCTTCCATTGCAGTTGGATTTCTTTGACTGAAAGCTCTTGAGAGATCAGGTCAACCGGTGATTGCGATCACGCAGAACACAGTAGAAGGCGATAAGGGTGACAAATTTAATGGATTCTCACTAAGCCTGGAGTTTACGACATTTCCCATTTCAGTAAGTATCGTATGTAGCTGATCTGCTCACTTGACTACGCCAACTAGCCGCTCCCGAAATCCTCTATGGGGCTTATTCCACAATAAACTTCCACGTTATCTGCTGATTGCTCAGAAATCCTTGCAGCCTTTCCAAACCGATGAAGATGGAAAGCTTATGCAGTTTTGAAGCAACCCCCAAAATTGTTTTGCATTGTCTGAATAAATTATGTTGAGTATGCTATAAAACGCTTAAGACCTAATAAGCAATAGTCGATGCACCCAATAGACCTGTGCCCGGTTTAACCTATCTGCCATTAGATACTACTTAGAAAGTTGTTTCCTTTTTAGTAGGTTTAAAACTCAGTAGACGTAAGCTATGGTGCGGACTAGGCGCATCCTGATAAATTCTGTTCTTACAAATCGATCCCGTGCTATCCACTACTTGTCAACCCGCTCCTAGCCCCAGTTTTTGTGCTCATTGATAGTCATTATTTTTTTTTCCAAACATTTTTGCTCGTTCACGAAAGAATCAAGGACACTCACATATGAAGTGTGTGACTCTTTCGTCCTCAAGTCGGCATGCACACGAAGACGATTGCACTATTTGTACTTCTACAAGGTGTTTGTTGAATCTGCAATGTCCTGTGATAATATCAATTGCTAGACTAATTTCCGTCCTCTTACAGTTGATCGACAACTTACTTGTACTGCTCTTTAAGGAAGTTCTTCGCTTGTTCGCAAGTCACCCCAATTTTTCACCTTGTGTTGTGTTCCCTATTTGCCCATTTCCTTATTATTACGAGGGTAACACTACGACGCAAGGCTCGAGCCTATCATTTTCGGACTCGATCCTTGTTTGGCCAGTTTATCGGCAGTATGATTTCCTGTGATGTTTCAGTGCCCAGAAATCCATATAAGTGATACATCATTTCTCTGAGCGTTGTGATTTAGCGAATAAGATATTCGCTGACAAACTTTGAATTAACTAGGGCAGATTTCAATACTTTAAGTGCGGTTTGGCTATCCGCGCAGATAAGAACATTTCTCCTCTTAGTGTTTTTCTCCCGCTTTTTGTCGGTGCATAACAAGATTTCCATAACCTCGGCTTGGTAGATCGGGGTGTGGGTGCCGAGGGGTTTGGAGATGTAAATGTTTTCCGTTTTTCTATACTCACCGTCTGTCAACGACTCATCTGTAAACCAAATCAATTTGTCTATTGAACTCCATTGAAAGACAAACTTTCGGAACTGATCTGCCCGAGTTCATCAGTACTCTTGGATCAGTTCTTACTAATTTGTTCTAGATAGCAGAATAATTCCCCTGTGTAGTTGTACTCACCCATTGATTACAAAGATGCAAATGATAGGCTGATATCATCACTTCTTGTTCTACTACAATATCAATCGATCCATAGAGTCCAGGTTAAAACGATGTAGTAGAAACCCTAACAAGGCCCTGTAGCAAGGCAAAACAGTCCTGTTCATCCGGCAAACCCAGGGGTAAACCAAAACCCCCAGGTGGTCGCCAGAAATCACTGCCTGCGCAGGCAGGAAGTGTCAGGGCACGTTCAACGAAGCAAACGCGACGAATTATTGGACAGTTTACAAGAAAATCCTTAAGGAATTTAAAAAAATCTTGATGAAGGTTAAACGTGGCTCATGGAGGAAATTCTGAGGACAGATAGAGAGTATCTTCGAAGTTAATCGTCTAAAAAATCCTATCGACCACCCCAACAGCTCTCAGTTTCTTACTAAATCAACAGGGTGACAGGACATCCTCCAGCTCGGAGACATTGGAGTTGCCAATCCACTGCAACTCTCAATCCCTGTGGTTTTAGCAACCAATCCAGGCCATAAATAGTTTTAAACCATGCAAATCACCAGGTTTGTATGGTATAATCCCGACAGAACTCCAAGAGGCTTCTGAGCTACTGATCTCGTGGCTTCAAGATATCTTCGAGGCATGCCTAAATTTCACATACATACCAAAATTATGGATGAATAGATGGTCGCCAGGCCATATCCGCAGAAATGCAGTGAGAGGAAGAGTTCTCTCGCCGGTTCTGTAGAATCTAGTGAACGATCTAGACAGATCCGGCCTGCTGGGTTGTGGCCTGTGCACCCGACGTTTACATCACGGTCTCATCAAGGTCTGTTTTAAATCTGATAATACACCAATGCTTTAGATAAAGTCCTTAATACGCTTATATATGTAGGAGCTACAGTGCACCCGTTAAGTTAGAATACGTTTTTTCCACAGCAGCCCGTTGTTAAGTCGCTCGAGTGAATTGGTTATGTTAAAAAGGCCATTATATTTTGATCACAGACACCACACCGATAAGCAAAAAAGAGTATTCCCCTGCGGCGTCAAATATAATATTGTCGTCTTGTTGACTCTGTACTCTGCCAGGTCGGCGGTGTCATTAACAACCTCGACAGGCAGCTTGATCTCATCTTTTCATCAGACCCTGCAGTTACACTGAGTATCCATCTTCTTTGTATCCTCAATTGTTTTCACCCACCGCTCTTCTTATCCGTCCCCTACGAATCCAACCCCTACTACTCGAATTTTGAACTTTTATTATTATATTTATTCAATTTCCATAAGGGCAACTAGAAAGCTTAATCACTTTCAGTTTCTAAAATTGACTCCATGTCATGCGGTATCCAACATCTTCCCATCGACAATGCCCTTATGTTCCTCGCTCGGAAATTTTTTCCTGTATAGCCCAATCCACCTTAGATAGCTCTTAGAAAACGCTCGTCGTCAACGCCCTGGTATAATAAAAAATTGCTGTCTTTTTGCAATAAGAGAAATTAACTATGACAGACTTTTCCCTTGTCCAAATCCGCCTCTGACTACTCCAATTATCTTATCGCACTTACTATCTTTTCAGATCGTACGGAATCCCTTAACCTTGACTATCTGAACCACATGTAAAATATTCTTATCTCCGATCCAAAACGTTTATACCAATTTATTAATTTTAAATGAAATTGGGGTATCCCCCAATCCTCAAACTTATTGGCACTTCTTCATCTGATCCGACCACAATCGCTAACTTATTTGCAAATTTTTTCAGCACATATTTTAGTGACCACACCTTAGAGCCTGACCTTAACTAGTTCCTTTTCATGTATAATTGCGCTCAAGCATTTCTAACATCTACAGACCATGCCATAGCGTCAGTTAACTTCCGTATAAGCAAGCTCGACAGCGACTTGAAGCCAGGACATGATGGGCTACCCGTCATTGTGTTGAAATTATGTGCGTATCACTTAGCCTAACCCCTCACCACTGTCTTCCCACTCCAACTTTCGCAGGGTAGCTTTCCTTGTCTATGGAAAGACTGATTCATTATTCATATCCATAAAAAAGATAGTAAGAGCGATGTGTGCAGCTATCGTCTTTAAGCATACCATAAGTATGCAAGCCTGTTCTTTCCCCCTCCCAACATGGCTATCTTAAAGACAAGTCAATCACCAACCTTACTAATTTCCTCTCTAAGACTCTTTGCGCATTGATCATTGCTTTGTAAGGCCTTCAATCAAATCTCCCACCAAGTTATACTTTTTAACTTGAAATCTGTTTGTTTTCAGCCACGCTTTCTGTCCTATATCAAATCCTACCTTAATCAACGACAATATAAAGTCCTCTTCGGCTGGGTGATTTTTAACTCCTAGGTAGTTCGTTCAAGTGTTTTTCAGGGCAGCCACCTCGGTCTGTTAGTGTTCATCATAACTATAAATGACGTTGAGTGAGTCATCAAACATTCTACAGTGTACATATATGCCGATGGTATGAAGACCATCAAACGTATATCCTCCTCCGTTGACCCATTTCAAGAAGATCTGGATAGCATCTCCTCCTGGTGCCTGAAAAATCTCCTTGAACTCAACATCTCCAAATGTCAATACATCACCCATTCCCGTAAGCGTATTCTTTCCCCTCCTAAAGCCTATACCTTATCTGAGAAACTAATCCCCTCCGACATCTCTCTTCGGAATTTGGCTTGATCAAATGCCCTTCGCTTCTACAATTTGTATGCCTCAACATCAATCCTCGCCACTTCAGATTCGTACCCCTTTTCGCCTAGATAACCACCGTTCCAATTACGATTATTCCGTCTAATAACTATGCGGCCTTCGACTTTGACCTGAGTAAGTCTTCCCTCAAAAATACTCTTAACCTCTACCCACCACTGATTTAATCATCCAATCGGACACAACATCTAACTGCCCGCATAAATCTAAGAGTGCCCGCTTTTTTAATTATAAGAAATTGGGACGTATATCTATCTCCTAATTGCCCTAAGTTAAAATTGAGAAACTCGCACCGGTGCGATGTATCGAAAACCTCTTCTAGGTTTTGGGAAGCATCTTAAATGAATCTCGGCTTTCGAGTTTTAAGTCTGGGCATTTGTAACGAAGACGAAGAGGCATCATGTGTAGATGTATAAATATTAGCGGATATCCTTATCGGAAAATGTTTATTAGGAGGCGCTAATAGAGGATGAAAAGATCACGATAGATAAACTTAGTAAATCGAAAGAAAACGAAGAGATCTCTGATGCTTTTGCGAAGACGGATGTTATTCAGCTGATAGACGATTCAATCTTAAGAGTCACTGAAAATATTGTTAGCATCGCCTTACGTGAAAAAATCAAATTCCTAAAAAATCGAATTCTTAAAAAAGTTATGTTTTCACAAAAC